>VYZS01009781.1:0-13565 GCA_013400695.1 Neodrepanis coruscans | reverse complement strand
CTCTCCATCTTTACTATGAAAAAATAAATTAATCCAAATCTTGGCCTAAGTTTGGTTTATTAAATGAAGGGACTCTGAAAAAACCCCAAAACTTTTTTTCACCAAAGTCATAAAAAAGTTAACTACCTGAAAGGAGCATCCAAGTGCAAATTAACCGAGACACCCCAAGTTATGTTACGTGCAGTTGTGAAATCCCTGCATAACCAGTCCAGCTGTCTATGTTTGACTATTATGAAATTCTCTATGTAATGATAAAGAAGCTTTATGTGCAGCAACTACTTGTTATGGTTATTTGTTTTCTGAAATTTTGTTTCAGGGTGGGGGGGAAATTGACATGGTTGGAAGCAAAACAAGGCAACCTACTGCATTTGATTTATAACCCCTCACTTTGCAGGTGTGGGAGAGTTGGAGGCATCCGTAGGCATCTGTAGCTTCATTACCCAGCAGTGTAAAGCAGCTAGACTTTGTAAATTAAAAGAAAAAGCCTAGTTTTCAAAACAGCCTTTCCAATTATTTTTGGCTAAAATGTAAGAAGTTGAGAAAGTCTGTACGCAACTGCACAAGGACTGCATGAGTAGCAGCCTGATTATGTGTCCCTGGAGAGGCCAAGAAAACAGGAAAGGAAGCCAGCAAATAGGCATATTTAAGAGAAGGTTCTCAGACTTCCCTATTACCTTCAGGATTGTTTCCAAACTCTAAAGCTGAAAAACTAAAACATGGACTTGGCAAAATAAATAATCTGCTCTGTAAAATATGTGGTGTCCCACGATGATTTGTGACATTTAGTAATATTGTATGTCATGAACAGCACTAAGGCAATAATCCAGAGAAGTACAGCTGTTTGAAAATTGCCTCCAAGAACATTTCTAAATAGAAAATTAAATCAAAATTTTGCCCTTTATAAAGCACTGTAACACAAAACCCACTGTTTTCCATCCACAAAAGAGATATTGCAAGTGGGAAATCTCAAAAATATTCTTACTGGATATTATTTGGAAGGGATAATTTTGATATTTTTTCATAATTTGCTATTTTAATTTAAGGCTGGTTGTGACTAGGAGAAATCAATCCCATGATACCATTCTTTATCAGTAATTAAATTTAGAGTTGTCTTCCTCTCACAAATACATAAGAAAAGAAAGTTTAGTATTTTACTTCCTCCAAATGGCCAAATACAGATGGTTCTTACAATTAATTTCTTGCAGATTATCTGATTATACACAATTCAAACTTATCTACAAGAAAGGAAAGGCATTTACATTAATGAAGACGGTTCAGGTTTATTTTTCTTTCCAGAGCTAGTCATATGTGTGGGACATTATCCACACATAATGTGGATATTAGGTGTGGATATTATGTAATAGGGAAATATTGCTTTTATCATGTATTCTCCACTGTTTGTAATTTTTTAAGAGACCTAATGAAAAAGTCTTCTCTATGTATTGGAAATTTTCTTTGCCAAATACTTATTTTTAAATTTTTTTTAGCCATCTCAATAGGTTTATAATATCTTACAAAAGTAAAATTAGCATTTATTGACTATAAGTCTGTAGCTCATCGTGTATGCTTTTATTGGTGACACTTGACAGTAGAAAATGTTCTCTGTGACACCTGAGCCATGTTCAGCCTTTTAAGTAACTGTAGTTAATGTCATACTATGAAAGGTGATGTAATTAAAAGCATTTATAGACAATGGTCAAAGGAGCAATGTACTTTTACAATGCTAGAATGTAGAGGAATGAAAGAGGAAGCAGAAATTTGCTTCCAATTAAGATTTTATATCTTCATAGTAAGCTTGAGCTACACCACAATGTCCCTGGTGAACTGAGGAACTACCTGCTGTTTTCTGGTTCTTTTGATGCCATCATCTACTTCCTACCCCAGGTTACATACTGATACCATGCACTAATTATATCATCATCTATGCAACATCATTAACATGTCAGCAGTGTAATTTCAATAAACCCTGATAATTCTTGCCTTCACACTTTTAAATTCATTGTTGATAATGACTATATACACTCCAACATTATCTCAGATCCAAATTTTCATGTATTTTCATCATACCTCTCAGCAATGCTACCCCTGTTACAGAGGACTAGTGTCTTCTACATGTGTAGATTTTACACATCTACCTGGAGATTTTAGTAGAAGATGTGTAAAATTAAAAATGGCCTAGAGCCCAGGCAGGGAATCTTGTGAGTTTCTGTTTGTGCAAAAGAGATGCCTGGTCTATCATGGGAGCTTTCAAACACTACCTAAATATAGTACAGTGCATCAAGTGGAAGGTGCAGCGTATGAAGTCAGAATAAGATGTATTTGAAAACTATAATTTGATCTCCTATTACATGTTTTCCCATTCTAACACAGATTACATCTTTATTAACATAGATATTTAAAGGAAAAACAACGTAATCACATCTTCAGCTCACTAGATCACGATTGCATAAATTTGCGTTGACTTAAACTTGGATTTTCCTCTCTCCAAACCGCTTTCTTTTTAGTGTGCCCTAAGGGCCAGTACTGGTACTTCCCTGCTAGTACATGGGTGCTTTCCAAGGCACACATCCAAATGCAGTAAAGATATCCTTTTCTGTTATATCAGCCCCACCACCCGCTGTCTGCTGACAAAAGACATTTCAAGGACGTTATGAATGCCAAGCAGTCAGCCTTTCCAGAAACCATATTCGCTTCCATTGCTCTCAGTGCAGTTACATTGAGAAATTAATGCTTAATATGATGTTAGAATGGTGATAGGCCATAGTCCACATGCTGTCGTGGCTCAGTGGAATAATGAACCGCCCCATGACTGGGCATGTGTATGTGCTTATGTGTATATGGCAGAATAACATTTTGTATTCAAAAGAAGTATTTTTCCAACCTTACTTTAAGCAGCCTTCTTACTCTGACTATAAAATTCGCCAGTGTTTTTGAAGAAATGAAAATCTCCTCTCCAGGTTGTACCCCGTGAAGTTTCTTACAGATGAATCCTGCCATGACCTGTCCAGAGAAGCACCACCTTGGAGAACTCTGAGGAGATGAATTTTATACCACTGAGCTCACTTTTGATGATACCCCTGCAAATTTTGCCTCATAACTGAAAGATCTGCAAAGGCTTTATGCTTCCATTTTGAAATAAACATTATTTTCCAGAGAGTTTGTGGACTCCCCATCCCTGGAGATGTTCAAGACCAAGCTGAATGGGGCTCTGAGTAACCACGTCTAGTGGAAGGTTCCCTGCCCATGGCAGGGGAGTTAGAACTAAATAATATCTATAGCCCCTTGTAACTCAAATTATTCTGTGATTCTATGAAATACCAGTTCCTCCTGTGCTTATCTGGAAAGATCTGAACTTTTGCAAAAACAAGACTTCAGGAAAGTGGAGGTTTTCCTCTTAGCACATTGTGTGCCAAGCACTATGTCAGAAGGTTATTATCGCTGTATCACCAGGGTTAATGAAGAAGGACTTATGCCTCCCTCTTTGTACCTGCTTGAGGAGACCCAATCACCACTATCATTGTGATATAGATAACAGGAGCAAAACCAGCAAAAACAGGAGGAAGTATTCTTTGCTAAAGATTAATTTGCTTTATGGTGGCTCTTTACCATTGGGATGAGAAGAGAGGCACAGGAGAGCCTTTGCTCTTTGCTCTTGAACTAATAAATAGTAATAATAGCCTCTGAGAGAGCCATGCCCAATTATTTTCCACAGGTGTCCCCATATCTTTTCAGCATAACTGCCTTTCCCTTGTCAGGACCCCTCCTCCCAGTGCTGGCTGCCACCTCCCTCCCAGGCAGCCCCAGGCTCAGGCAAAGGTGCCTTTGTAGGCACTGCTCCCACTCCACTGCTCCCGGTCTCCACTTGAGACAGGAACTTGAGACAGGAACTTAACCGAGGACAGAGATTCATGACTTGTGAGGCATATCTATGCTTGAGTGCCAGAAGGATGAGGAAGACATTCTCAGCACCTCAAGGGGTAAAGCCCCTTTACCCTCACCAAGACCTGCTTACACAGAGCACCTCTCCTCCAGAGCCATTGAAGTGTCTCTTGGCCCCTTCCTAAAGGAGCTTCATGCTGACACCTGAAGATGGTGGTGGCACTTCCTTTACAATCAGCCTCTCTCTAGACCACTATTGAGAAGTTTCCCTTTGTTAAGTTGGGAAGGGCTGATGTGTGAATGTAGAGTTAGGACTGTATATGCTTATGTATTCACAAAGGTTTTTACTTCTTAAACCACCTAAAAGAGGCTAGAAGCTTTTAACTGAGGTTTAAAAGGGACAAAAGAAATCCACAAAAATATTCTCATAGATGTGTTTTATCAGAACTTTATACAGAAGGCTGCTTTAAAAATTCCTAATATTTATTGAATTAGTGAGAATTTTTCCCATCAGAGAATCCTGATTCCTATCTGCAAGTCTATGTTAAAAAGTACTCTACAAACATTATCTCATAATGATTTCAGCTTTAGTGTAGAGTTTATGTTACAGTAGAATAAATACCCAAGCAATGTAAACATACATGACCTGGTTATAAGAAAAGTGGGTGAAAAAGTGGTATTTTTCTCTCTTGTGATGTTTTTCCTTCAGAGTATATTTTTCCTCCATTGTACCTAATCAAAAATGCCTCTTAATAGTTTGGTTATAACTTTTTAAGTTATGGCTCCCTCATTGGAGGATTATTAGGCAGAAGACAACAATGGTGTTCCATTCCCTCTTAAGTGTTTTGCGCTTTTTTTTCAGGCAAATCATAACTTGGCTGGCTACACAATTTGAGTGTCAAAAGGAGGCGATTACAAGGTCCATAGTGGCCAAGGCTTAATGGGATGGGTTGTGATGGCTTCACTTCTGCAACCTAAACAGCACTGTGAAAGCTGGGGGAACCATGCTACAACCTGGCCATCAGCTTGTCAGGAGAGTGAGCCAGTCCACGCCATCCCACCTTCCATCTAACCTAAAAATACCGTGTCCAGTCTTGTCAAGCCCACAATACATCCAGCACTCCAACTTGCTGTAGCACTCAGTGGAAGTATTAGTTTAGCTCTCAGAAATGAGGAATACTTGTGTTTTCAAGCCAGTAACATTCAGGCACATCTCCAGAAATATATTATTTTTCTTAAGAAGGATATTCTCTACTATCAGGCTTTGAGATTGGCAAAGTGACAGCAGTATAGCCCAAATGAACAACTAAAATTTGGCAGACTACTTTTCACTTCCCTTTTACAACCAGAAGAACTATGTCAGAGTTTTATTTGATTAACATTCACTATCTGTAGTGATCAAAGAACTATGTCTAAAAAATTAGCATTCTAGGAGAAGGCCTTTTATAGTCAGCAATAAAATTCTCATACTTAGCCTGAAATCATTCCCATCTGCATTCTTTACTGTCTTATAATTTATGAAGTCTCACTAGTGAAATCAAATAGATAGTAAGCACATCTAAAGCTTCATCTTAACACAAAACCGAGACTCTAAATAATTAGAGTAGCAGCTATTGTTTTACTTCTCTGTCCCTCCTGTAATTAATATAGTTTGTATTTGAGGAGGGAGTCTAAGATTTTTAAGAAGATATTATTTTAGTATCACTTTATTTCACAATATATTGTTTTAATCTCACCTCATGTTTGTAGGGGGCTTCTGAGCAAACTAGGTTTGGATTCTCCCTCCAATGGCAGTCTACTGACTAATGTGGCTCATGTCCAGGAAGAAAAAATTTCAGCCAGAGTCTTTCCTGCAAAGGAGCTTCAATAGCCTTTTTCCTATGGTATCAACAGAAATCAAAGATCATGATTTGTACAGTGCATACTTTTTCAACATGAACACTGCCACTTGAGGGAATATGTCTCTTGACAGTCAGTATACTGCAGAAATAAGGGAGTACAAAGGGTAAGGAAAGATTAATGTATCAGTTGACTTGGGCTAATTTCTGACACTGAGACTATGCAGTATAGAACATCCTTTTATAAATATGACCTTTATAACATATTGCATTAGCCTGCTAATACCACAAGGAATGTCTTATTTGGGTTTATGCCATTTTAACAAAGACTGGGAAGGATATATCCATCATTTATTACTTCTGATGGAAAATTGCATTTCAACAATTAAATTTTAAATAGAAAAATATCTACTAAAAATCATAGGTATCCCACAAAAAAAAAAAAAAAAAGGAAAAAAGTGCTAAGTTCATATCTTTCAGACAGGGGTGAATGTTTTCCATTTGGACTTATAGACCTGTTTGCATCTGGGAATAATAGCATGTTTGCCCCTGTTCCCACCTGTTCTGCGATGCTGGCTGCCTAGGTGTAAACACACCTCACTGCATCTGCAGGGACTGTGCTGAAGGAGCCACCTCACTAAGCAGCCAGTTTGGCAATCACTTGCTGCAGCAGGGAGCATGCTTCCTGTTGCCCATGGAAAATCAGCAGGAACCCAACACTGAAATTATGAGACATCGTGCCAAGAGGAGGTGACCGGCTATCTTTTGCTTTCTTTGTCCTTCAGCTGCAGCAAAGCTTCCTTTTTACCCATCAGAGGAGTGAGTGCTACTTGGTGCACAGGTGGCTCAATAAAACCTGGGGCTGTTCCTTCACTGGGGTCTGAGACCACAGTTGCAGTCCAGCGGAAGTGGTGGCCCCTTCAAGAATGCTTGAAGGTGCTCACTGGAAGAGAGGAGTCTCTGCATTTCCAGGATCCAGGTAGTGCCTGTCCTAATGCATTATTCTTAGACATTTCAAAACAGGAAAGGCCAGCATATCGTCATAGCTAATGATATCTTGTTTTCTTCAGGTTTACAAAGAAGACAAAAACTAAAGATGGTGATAACTGAGCATAAGTTACTGAGCAGCATTTGACTGGGATGTCACAACAGGTGATTACCTTCATATGCCTAAAGGGACCACTTTCCTATTTAATCAGTAATTAGCCAGCCAATATGATTAGGGTGTCTGGTGTTAGAATCTAATGGCACACTGTTTCCTCGTACTGGACTTTGGACAAAGGAGATGAAAAGCAGAACAACTGTGAATGCCTTATTGTTTTGAACTGTGTAAACCTGGCTGCATGTTTGTGGAGGTTGTGCTGCATAGGTGTATCAGAAATGTATTCTGTTCATTCACTGCACAATTAAAAGACTGTTCAACGGTACCTGTTGGAGATTCCAGTGTCCCACAGCAGCCTCAGTCATCTGTGAGAGACAGATGGAAATATTTTAAAAATTGACATTGACATCAAGATTCAAATATATTATGACAACCTAAGAAAAACATGTTTTCCAAAGTCAGTTTTTCAAAGCATCTTAAAGAAAGTATGAAAGCTGACAATCAATCAATGATTTGCAGGAACTTGATCAGGTCTTACAACCTGTCCATTCTTGTAGGCAGAAGTGACCGTATTTCTCTTCCAATCTTAATAAATCATAATGTGGAAAGTAATATTTAAAATAAACTTTAAGCAATATTTAAACAAATCTAATGTTTGACAAATTGCTCAAAGCAAAATAGTCCCACAATCAGGTGATGTAATCAGGTGATTTGCAGTAGCTGAAACTGAAGGTGCAACAGTAGTGGGTTTAGATTTAGATTAACTGCAAAGAATTTCTGCAGGAATTCTGTGTGTTCTCTGCAACATATTTTGATCCTGAAGTTTTACGATAAATTAACAACAACTTACCTGCATGACAGCTACCTATAATAGTACACAAAATATGGAAAAAGAGCAAAATGTGACTAGGAAAACAGATCCAAATCTGGCTTTGTGGGATTGCACTCTCTCAGGCACATTTTTGTCCATGAGTGTTGTCACACATGGGATGTCCAGGGTTCATCTCAGGCACTGAAATGTGTGCAAGTAGATATATGTCCTGTGCAGTTTCACAGAAATGCTATGAGTAGTGAGTACTTACTGCAATGTTACAAATAAGTTTGAACTTTCTTGTAAACAGCTGTGCAGTCACTTCTGCTAAGGAAATATTGCCTTTGCACTTAATAAGATAATATGTTGTTTATGAGGAATATAATGTTAGTATATAATACCAGATGTGGCCTGACAGAGTAGTCCCTTGAACTGCAAAACTGGCCTGCAGCATAAACAGAAGTCTTATGTATTGTAGTTCACAACAAACATCCCTGAATTTTTCTTGAAACTGCGTTAGAGGCTTTGAAAGCACTAGCATTTTAGTGTGTTTGACTTGCAATTTTAGAGTAAGAGGGAAAATTATAGCTGAGCAACTATTTTGGATCCTTCATGAAAAGTTTAAGCAGGGCAGACTTCCAATTAAATCTAAGTTGTAGGTAAGGGTGAGAATTGCCAATGAGAAAGCTGGGGATTTCTTCACTACTAAGGAAGTATTAACTCCTGCAAAGTACACCACTAGCCCTCAGAAACCTGTTTCAAAGAAAAACTTAAGTTTAATGTCAATAATTTTTGAATAGTCACAACATTCCCACACAGAATTCCCAAGTTAAGCAGGTGAATCATCAAGGGCAGACTGTACCGTTTTAACTCAAACCTTTAAAGTCTCTTGGCAAAACCATCATTGTCTCAGCATCTGAGTGTGCTGTGGGTGATGATATCACACCAAGTAGATGGTTGCCATCATTTAGAAGCTTATTGATTCACTTTTCAAGTATATAAAATCAGGCTATTGAAGATGTTGTGCAAATAGCACTATCCACACATCATGAGGCAGGAGCAGTGTAATTCCACTGGTCTCAAGTACCAAAAAGCAGACTTGATTAATTTTATAGTCAGGAGAAATCATTCGGTCCATGTGTTTGCTAGCCTAGGACTTCAAACCCTTCTGTTTCCTGGCTGAGGACGTGCACCCTCACCAGCACTATCTGTGCTGCTGCGAGCTGCCAGCCCTGGGACCATCTTGTCCTCTGGCAGTGGCTGCTAATGCAAGTCTGAATGCAGAGAAGCATCTACAGTGACTGACAAGAAACTGTGCGAGTACATCATCGTCTGCTGGTTAAGCCTGCTACAGTCAATAGCTATATGGGGATGATATGTATTAACTGAGTATATATTAACTGAAGTGCAGGATCTCTTCCAGCCTTTGTAGAAAATCCTTCTGATGAAAAAGAAAAGCCTTTTATGTCTCCAGCTCGCCAAATAGTCTTCTCATTCAAAGCATCAGCACAGCTCTCCTAAACTCCTGCATTATTTTCCATGCTTAAAGAGCACGTGTTGACTGGCAGCAGCTGAGACGTGCTAAAAGCTGTACAAGGAGCATGAAAAGTGGCATCAGACTGTGTGAGCCTGCAATAATCCAGTAATCTTTCTGAACACATTCTTTTGTTTAGGCAGACTTTAGTTATTAGATTTGACACATATTTCACATATTACAAAACTGATCATTATTGTGTAGCTGGCTAATCCTCAGTTTGAGGAAGGATTGATTTTTAAACTCATACAGAAAGGCTGTCAACATAAGCACTCAAGCTCTAAATTTCTAAGCATGTGATATTCTTTGTTTTAACAGCAATATCAAGACGATGCAAATGATAGGTAGATCTATATAAAGAGGAAAATGAATCTACTGTAAGCATGAAACTTCTTCACAGCCAATGATCAAAATAGAAATGGGTTTGCTTCTCTGTGAAACATTCACTCATGTGAGTGGAATTAGATGGCATGTTTGTTTAAATAAGCATTTAAGCATTTTTATAAAGACAAAGGTATAATCATAGAATTATTTAGATTGGGAAAGACCCTAAAGATCATCAAATCCAACTATTAACCCAGCACTGCAAAGTTCATCAATAAACCATGCCCCTGAGCACCACATGACTCAATAAGAATATAACTACAGGAGAAATATCAATTAAAATTAAAAAACGTTAAAATCAAAAGTAAGTATTCACAGAACAGACTCCTTTTGCACAATTATGCAGTATTTTCCATACAATATTTTTCACTTACCTAAGAAAACAATTCCCACTAGATCTTGCAGAATTAACCAACCTTTTTTACAGGTTTTCAGACTATTAGAGAGTAGTTGATAATGAGGTAACTGAAAGTTAGTTATNCAATTACCCCCATTTATTCCCCCATATATCTACCCTTTAATAAATTGCTGCCTTCCCTATCCGTCTCTTGTCCATTGATAAAACCTAATATCGTCCAAAACCAGGACATTAGCATTGGCTTTTTTGGTGAGCATGTCTTTTCAGGGCCTTTAACTATACTTTATAAGTTCTCAGAATGCAATTTCACTATTTCTTTCTATGGCTCAGTTTTAATCACTATTCAAGTCACTGAAAGTCTTTCAATTTCTATTAACAGAACTGAGCTCATTATCGAAGCACAAAGTTGCTTCAGCCCAGTAAGAACCTTTTCTATTCTTCCTTTTTCACCTGTGAATAAATGCTGAAAATCCAGTTTCCTGTCTGAAGAGGCATCTGGGAGAGATTTTGAGGGACCCATTCTACATCAGTTCTTTCAGAAGTATGTTTCTTCATCTGAAGATTAGGCCTTTTTAATCTGTTTATTTAAATAGGCATTTATATATTTCATTCTAAGTTGCTCACATTCATTCTTGCTACTGGTATGCACAGTAGTCACTGATAAACTCAACGATAGTTTTAAAATGTGCATAAACTACATTTTGTGACAATTTTCTAGTGGCCATGGCTGCAGGCCTTATATAAAACTAAAATAAGTTTAAAGTAATTATTATCTAGGTAATGAACTCAAGTAACATTTTTATTGCTTCATTGATGTTACCATTTTAGAACCAGATTTACTTTGCACTTCCGCACTATATATTAAAATCGTCGCCTTCTAAGCTTTTGAAAGAAGGTGATCATGAATGCAGCCCAACTCTTAGGATATATGTTAACACTTTCTTCTTAGTGAATCAGGCCTAGATAAGAACTGTGGCAAACACCGAGATTTGCTGTACTGTCCAGATGATGAGTTTCAGTATAGGCCACTTAGATGGGTGTTCTTTGTCCTAAAAGTGATGTGATTTTCCCTGCTAAGATGAAACTCTCATGATGATTAGGGTACGCAAAAACCTCTGTGTGGTCAATCAGCACAAAGTTTATACCACACTTAGACCAAGTTTTAAAACTTAGTGAGGGAGTTTACTAATATGCACATATGTGGTTCTGCTGTGCTCTATAATGAGTTCACCCAGTGGGATGTGAATTTGCATATATTATCCTATTATTCCTCTCTCAAAGCTTTATTAGCTTGAGTGCAATACTGCCTGAACATAGCTAGACTGCTTTCAGAAATTAGTTGGTTCATGCGCAGCCAATGCAAAAAATCATCAATTTTTGGAGCTTTGCTAGTTCTTCACATTAGTATTTTTTTCCACATTGGCACTTGCACGTTTTTTATTACAATCTATGCCTACTAAGACATTATTTAATTCTTTGTTCCAGAAGAATCTTATCAGTGTATTATATATTAATCAAGATTACTAATCAGTAATTTGTCCTGGATTAGTATCTACCAGCATCTATACATGGAAAAATGCAAATAATTTTATTCACTCCAGATGGGAGATGGATTGTTAGGATAGTAAAAACTGAGCAAGTAGCAGAAATGAAAAGCTGGGCTAGTGCTTTTTCTTTGATTTAAGAAAAATTGGTCATGTTTTATACTGATTGGGAGACAGGGGTGAGAAAATGTGAATGTTGTTTGATGACAAAAAGTAGAAATCTCTCTTCATCCAAATAACTGTTTGGATGAGGACTAGCACAAATTTCTTGTGAATTGGCTGTCTTTAGAGGTATCAAACTAACTTAATCTCACCCCTTTAGTCCCAGGCTTGTGTAAGAGTTAAAATGCCAATAATATCACGTACAGTGTTATGGGGACTTGCTCAGTGGAAGCCATATTGATCATTTTTTTGTATACCCTGTGAAGTGGGCTCCTCAACTGGATCCCAGAGACAGTCACAGTGTGAAGTATGCCAGACTCTGGTCAGGCAGTCCAACAAGAGCTGCTGTGCAGAGGCAGCAATGAAGTTCTGGTGCATCAGGTAGGAGGGAAACAGCCTCTTCCCAACACTTCTGTGATGCTGATACAGAGTGCTTGAAGACCTGGGATCACTGAGTCTAGTTGCAAGAAGAGTAACCATAAGAATGCTTAGTATGTTTGTTGTTTTACTGCAGTCTAGTAGTGCTATGCAGAGCACCCTAAAGGCACAACATACAGTTCTCACTCTGGTCATAAAACGTTGCAATTGAAATTTCTAAATACATTGGGAATCCAGTGTTAGATCCACCTTTCTTTAGAAAGAGTCTCTCTCTACCTAAGTGCCCTACCCCAAATCACTGTGATCTAAGCTCTCCCCACCCTGTGTAACAGCACTAATTAAGAAAGTTTTTGGCTAATTACTTTTCATACTGCTGCTTAGGTTGACCTAATTTGTACTTGGCAGGATCTGTAAGGAAAGTTTTTCAGTGAAGAATAAGACTCTGCATTGCAGTAAACAACACAGGCAATATCTGGGCAAAGAGATATTTGCAGGTCTTCTTTGTTACTAATTTTATAAGCACTTTCTAGGGCAAAATTGAATAGTGTATTTGTTGTAGTACAATAAATAATGCCTGAGATGTGTGCAGAAAACTGGTGAATAATTTTCTGTATGCTGCATTGTTGCTTCACAGCTTTCCCCCAGCAAGAGGAATGATGTTGCCCAAACAGCCCACAAAGCACATATGGGTGCTGAGTTTCATTCAATCTCCCAGTTCCCTCTTGGCTGTGGAGGGCTGTATGCAGTGGCATGAGCAGTGTGTTGTGTGCTGGTGCAGGCACAGTGGCAAGGGAGGGGAGTGGAAGGAACTGGGCAGGTATCAATGCTCCACCTGGTCTTGCCCTTTCCTACCAACCTGCTCAAGGGGAAATGGCACTTGATGATGCAGATGATATGAGCAAGTCCACTTTCTCTTTGATGCTGCAAATAATAAGTGGTTAGAGGGAAGAGGGAGCCTTAAGCTTGGCTTACCTGGCATGTGGATTCCCATTGCAGTCCAATGCAGGGAACTTCAGCAGTTCTGACACCCACCTACATAATGCTGCTGAATTTGAGCCAAGAGTGTCACAACTGCAATTGCAAGGGCCTAAGTCTGAACTTCACCTTGCCATTCATATATCATATAATATTAAGGATTGTCGTAGGGTAAAAAACGAAAGTAAAAACGGTCCTCGTTCCTGCCGTGCGGACCGGGGGGCTGCCTGGCGCCGACGCCCGCCGCCAGCTCCTCCGCGCCCTCCAGCCCCAGCGGTGGGAGCTGGTCCAGGGCGAACCTCGATGTGGCGTCTTCGCCCTGTGCCGGCTGCCCCGGCGGCCACTCTCACTCCCAGGCCACCCGGCCCCACGCCCACATAGGTTTCAGTGGCCCCTTTTCCCCGGCGGCAGGGAGCGGTGGCTCGTCCCACCACGCTGGCGCTGCCGCCCGGCTCTGTGGGGAGAAGGTGAAAGTAAAACCGATCTTTTTCCTACCATGTGGGGTCCCCGGTGGTCGCACGGGAGCCCGTCGGTCGCGCGCATGGGACCGGCGGTGGTGCGGCAGCGGTGGCGGTGACGAGAGCCGCAGCAGCAGCAGCG
>VYZS01009780.1:0-40031 GCA_013400695.1 Neodrepanis coruscans | reverse complement strand
ACTTCCCTGGGCTGCCAGTTCCATTGTTACCAAATCAATTCATGAGACATTCTGAGAGCAAATCCCCAGTTGCTGAAACTGAACTTTGGCAGTCGGGCTTTGCTGTGAGAGTTTTTCCCTCTGTCTACATAAAATCCAACTTTAAACCTGGTGCTCCTGAGCCCTTACAGAGTTGCTCTCACTGCTCCTGAGCAGAAGGTGATGATAGTACAGGCTGTTGTAAAGACCATCCCCTGTGCTGGAGCCTGCAGAGTTACTTGTCATTTGCTGCAGATTTGATGGAGCTTTCAATGGGCGTGAGAGCTTAATGGCAATACTCACACAGATCCTGAGTAAGTGTTCAGGCTAAAAATAAAGTTTTATTTTGGAGAATAAGCAGCTGGTAGTGCTTTGCAGCTGAGGCTGCATTTCTTGATACACGCAAGAAAGTGAAAGAATGAAGCATTTTTCTCTGGGCTCTCACCATAGCAGAGATGCTATCGTGTCAGAGCTGCTACTGCTTTGAGATTAAGTTTTATTCTTGAGACTAAATTACACAGTCAGGGGAATTATAACCATTTCTAATTAGTGTAGCTAAAGACTTGAAATTTTAGCCAGAAGTTCTACAATCTTTTGCGGTTCGGAATGATTAAAAAGAACTATGATAATCATCTTTATCCTTGGCTTGAAGACATGTGCTCACTTTTACACTGATCAAAAAGAATTAGGCTTTTTGATATCATATAAAATTTGCCTTTGTGACCTGAACACCCACATATGGGCAGTACTGGCAGTGTGGGCTTATCACTCCTGCAGCTGTGTCATGGGTGGAGTGGTACTGGGGGATGCATAGATGGTTCCAGTGGGTTTGCTGGGGGCTGGAAATGTTAAGCCTGTTTCAGGGTTGAACACCATGAAGGCTGCCTTGGTCAGAAGTGAGCAGGCAGTAGGAAGATGTCTGAGAGCCCATGTGCCCTCTCAAGTGATGCAGCTCTGTTGCCTGTTTGCCTTGGGGGAAGGCCAAGGTGAGGGGGCAGACTGGAAAGAAGAAATTTACCATTTTCTTCTTGGCCTTTGGAGAGGCACTTGCCCAGAGCAGTTGGACACAGTCTGGCTCCTGGCTTCTCTGTGGGGTTGCAGAGTCTGACAGGTCATTTGCGCTCCTGCTTTCTGGTGCTGGGCTTGTCATGAGACTTTCATTGTGTTCCACAAGTGATCACCTGCTGTTACCTAGCAATTCTACTCATCAAATCTGGGATTTTTTCTTTGACTGCCTATGTATGGTTTTTGAATGCTTTTCATCAGAAGATGGCTAGACTTTCTCCCCTGGTTTACATCTTGATGATGATCAGGTTCTTGTTGCAAAGGGAAGAACTGCCAATTTTGAGCTAGGAGCATCCTGCTCTGTGTTTGTGCATCTCTTCTCATTATCACAGTCTTGTGTTTCCTTTCAGGGTTTCCAGCATCTCATCAGGTGAGCTCTTAGTAGGGAAAAAAAAAACCCAAACTAACAAAAGCAGAGGAGGAGAAATTTGTAGTGAAACCAATAAACCAGAAAGTTCATGGAAATTGATTTTCTTGTGATTGTTGCTCTGTGTGAAGTACAGAGGCAGCAAGACACTGAAGAGCAGGGAGGAATTCATGTTGCTTGTCCTTGAAGAAAAATGCACTGCATTTAGTGATGAAGGGAGAACAATGTGAAGAGTCCTCGTCCTTGCAAGAGAAGAGTAACTTCCAGGCTTGGAACAGCCTTTACTAAGAAGGGCTTTGACAAAAGCAGACTATAACATGGTCATTGGCTGACCTAAGAAGATCCTTTGCAAGGCCTTGGGCATATTAATGCCTGTGGGGAAGATCAAGTCCCGTGGTGTAAAGTGGGTATTTACATCTGTCAGTGGGTGAAACATGGAAAACAGCTGAACCCCTCTGTTGAGATGGTTTTTTTTAGAAGAGCTCTGGTTTTAGAACAGAAGCAGCCTCCTTTTTCTTCCCTTCTTTTTGTAGCTTAGATGTACATGAAAACAAACAGAATTTATAAGAGCATCCCAGATTTACTCCCTCACAAAGAATTTAAACTTTGTCATTCCCAGACAGGATTATGTATTCAGAGTATGAGCTGTCAGTCTGGGGATTGGAAGAAGGACAAATTCCAGAAGGGGTTATAAAGAGGGAAGTGCAAGCAGCCTTAGTATGCAGCTATAGCATTAGATAGTCTACAAGAAAATTATACTTCACAGATACTAACATCCCATGTGGCCAACACTGTAACCAAAACTTTACAAGCCACAGGTTCTATCAGAGCTCTGTATGCAGAGATTTTTAAATTAAAATGCATGTGCATTGTGTTTCTTCCAGAGACAACACCTTAAATTGAGGTTTCATCTTGGCCATGGCAGTGATAGTTGGCTCAGTTTTTTTCACTGCAGAGGTGCATTTATGTGTGGACTTGCACTGGCTGTGAGGGCTGGAGGTGTTTGCTGTTGGACTGGGAGATCAGTTGGTCCTGTTGGCTGGTGATTGCTGCCTCCTGGACTTGCTGTTGCCGTGTGATGGGTGCAAACTTATGGTGGGAGGGAGGTCCTGTTTCCAGGGCTGGCATTCTCTCTGCAGAGAGAAAGGGATGCTGGCACTCTTGGAAGACCCCAGTTTGTGCTTTTTCTGTGAGTTGGCATCTGGAGCTGAAAAATGCTTATTGTATTTAGAGGAAAAATACTCATTTGAAATGACAGTCCACTGGAAATTCTTTTTGTGGGTCCTGACCCCCCTCATTACCTCGGGTCTGAGTCACAGCAGGAATTGTGTCCTGGTCCTGCTTCCGGAGGAGCATCTCTTTGCTTCCCCAGCCAGTGGCTCACAAATGAGGCTTTGACCTTTACAGGAGGGTCTTGTCAAACCTAATTTGTCTTGACTTTTATCACATGGCAAAACCTTTGATTTTTAAAAAAAGGGTTTTGAAGCTTGTCATGTGAGAAGAGGAACAGAGGACACGATTCATGGCTGCATCCATTTGTCTCCACTCCTTCACCCCTCATTCTGTTCTTGCCACAGGGATATTGAGCACTATTCTGGGAAAAGTGGCAACAGGGAAATAGTTGTCCCAAAGACAAGACCCACCACCTTTCATCAGGAGAGAGGGGTCAGCTTCATGTGAGCTTTTCTGTGTTTGTGCCCTGAGATGCAGAGCTGTTTGCTTCCTTTGCAAGGGAACAAAAAAGTAATCTTGTCCCCTTCTAAAATGGGGCTCAGGCGAGAAGGGGAAGTAAAATTTTGTCATTGTGTGCTTTTTAGAGTGTGGTGGAAAGTTCATGGGTTTGTTTTTCCTGGTTATTTGCTTGCCTGTTGAAGTTGTTTAGAAGAAGTTGTCACTCTCTTCCTCCTTGGAATCTGCTTGCTTCTTGATTACTGAGTTGCAAAGCCCATGTCCTTCCTCCTGTCTGTGTGGAGCAGCTGAAGGGACAGTACTGCCCAGCTGCAAGTGTAATGAGCCCATTCCTCTGACTCAGACTGCCTTTTGTGCTAGTGGGATGTGCTTTTGGATGGGGGTCTGTTTGCTGCTGTGCTGATGGAGACCCATCTATGCTGCTCTGTCCCTGTCCCCTGCACAGGCTGGGGTGGTGTGTGTGAAAGAGGCCTGTGAGGTGTTGAATTTTTGTGTCACATTTTCCTGTGATCTGGAAATGCCACCATAGGCTGATATTTTAGTTTGTTCAGCTGCTCAAGAGTTATAATTAAAAATAAAAAAAAAAAAATCAAGCTGTTGGACTAGGCATGCTAGATAATTCCAGGCTGTGGGTCGTTTCTTGCTAAATCACTGGTTCCAAGTTCAGATTAGATCTCTCCTAAGTAAGAGCTATTAATTATTTCTTGGGTTTTTAATAGTACAAGTGGGGACAGTGCCTAGTGGTATGGAAACCTGAGGGCAGGCCTCTGCTGCAAACCTTCTATTATACTGAGTAAGAACAAAGGGTTGAGGGAGAAGATGAGGCAAGAGCTGCAAAAATAGACACTTGCCCACGAGGAGGTGGGAATTGCCTGGAAGCTGTGATGATGTCTTCATGAAAAGGTCTTGAATGCCTGTCCATGGGATTTGTGCCTGGGCCCATCCCTCCACAGCTGCTGACATGGTTGGGATGTTATCTCCCACTATTCCCCCTGCCTGCTTCCACTCCACTGCCCTTGAGCTCACTGGTCAGGAGGCTGAGCTCAGAGTTTGTCCTCTTTCACTGGAGGTGGGAAAAAAGCCTTGGTGGACCACCCAGGCACCTTTAACCCAGTCACCTTGGAAGGATGGAAATGGTGATGGGCAGGTTTTCAGGATGGAGGGCTCTCCATCAGTCAAGTTCAGTGCATGTGCTGCAATGGTTTTACAGAGAACCAGGGCAGCTCCTGTGAAAACCAGATGGCTGCCTGGAGAGATCAAGTTGAAGCTCTTCACTGAGCAGACAAATGCAAACCTCCGTGGCCTCTCAATCTGATACGGTGACAATTCCTTTTTGTGTAAACTCGATGAATTCTGTGCTTTTACAGGCTGCTTGGAGATACTGTTTTTCCTTCTTATGAGGAAAGGAGGTGTGTTTGCAGCCAGATGGAGTGGGGCACCCTGGTTTGAACACTGAGTTGCACCCAAGTGACCTGCCAGAAGGCAGGGCTGTGCTCCCTTTCTATCCATGCTTAGGCTTAGCTGTCTCTGGGGAATATTTGGGGAAAAGCTGAAGTATCAGAGAAGCCCATGTTTTTGTCATGTTAAACGAGTAATTGAATGAAAACCCAGCAGCTCAAGTAAGAATGGTGATCATAAAAATTCATTACCTTATTGCAGAAGCTTTGGGATTTTCCTGAGCCTGGCCAAATCAAAGGGTTTGTAGCTGAAGACTTTTTCCATGTGACATCAAAAAAAAATGTCCCTTGAAGTGCTGAGTTCTGAGTAATGGAGTTTTTGTCTCAGAATCACCTTTATTGACTTAAACTGTAAAATTCATGCCCTTTAGTTTGTTTTTTGAATTGATTTCACATGTATCTTCCATTAGCTTGGTGGCAGGAGATAGCAACAGCATTGAAATAATTGTGCTGTTGTTATCGAGGGACTTGCACAGTATAGTTCTTTGTATCAAGGATGGAAAGAAACCCCTCCAGCATCCAGTTTTGTGAAGCATCATCTTGTCTGTGGTCTTGGGCTGTCTTAGAAGCATTGCCTGGTGATGTGGGACAGCATCTAAGCCTTCACATGCATGAACACGTGTGAACTGTCTGAATTCTTGAGCTCCTGTTCAGAAGCCTGATATCTCAAAATGATATTGAGCTCTGGTCACTTTAAAAGCTTTTAAACACTATAAATGACTGAGCAAAAAAGTTCTCCTAACAAAACTGCTGTTGGCAGCATTTGGTCTTGTGTAACTCTTTAGATATGAAGGACCACACAAACCTCTCACAGCTGGGCTGGGGGGAGTTAGGAGTGGTGAAGAGTGATCAGCCCTGACCTGGAAGAGTTTATAGGGCTGGGGGAGAGAGAGTTTGGACATGGGTGGTGCAAACCCCACAGCTTGAGAGTTACTGTCACCCAATCCTTGCTGTCAGGCATCTTGCACACCTTCTCTGGCCTGTGGTGGTCTTGTGCACTGGAGGGGTCCATGGAGGGGCCACCAGATGGGTTGGGTGGAGGTGAGTCCTGGCCATCTCCTTTCCTGCAGGATTTGTCCCACTTGATATGGGCTGGGAAGATCTCCTGGACCAGTGATTTGCTCTCACTGATGCCACTGAGTGAGGTGGGTCCTGACACAGGTGAATGTGGCATGTGGAGAAAGTGGATGGAAGAAATCTATCCTGTGATGGGCCATGGGAGCAAGTTTTGCATATGAGAAGTGAACAGTCCAGCAAATGCAGGTATTTTTTGTTCACTGTCTTGGGAAGTGAGGAAAACAGGATTATGGCTGTTTTGCTGCCTGTAGCACAATGTCCTAAGAGAGATCCCCTTCCTGTCCCCATTTCTTTGTGTTTTCTGTGGAGCCTGTGCCACTCTAAACTGTGAAAGGAGGATTATAAATTGCAGCTAAAGCAGAGGCTGTTTTTCCCCTGCAGATAGGGTGGGACAGTAATGAATTGCTTTTCTTCCATGTCTCACCTCTTACCTCCTTATAGGTGAAATGTCAGCAAATCCAGTTGAACCCTTTAATTTTTTTTAAGGTAAAAAAAGTCCACTGAACAAACTCTGCAATTTTTTTCTTTAACTGAACCTGGAGATAACAAGTTAGCCTCATTCCTCTGATAAACAACCTAAACTTGCAATTCTCAAGGTACTTTTGTAGGTCAATGGAAACTGTCAGTCTGACGTAGTTTTGCAGCACAGAAAAGTCATGTTCCCCTGTCTGCCAGTCAAAAAGCAAAGGTTTATTTTGGCTTGTGCTCTCTCTTTATGATCACATGTAACAGTGTAAGACACTGCTGTAGATCTCAGTGGTATCTTAGTCTATTTTGAGGTATGAATTAGCATTAGGTTTATCATTGCCCCAGTAAAGCTCAATTGACTGACTCCCTGGACTTGGTGAGTGTCAGGGTGCTGATTGCTTCAGCAGAAACATCCACTTTACCAGGAATAAATGTGCTTGCAGGAGCAGCTCTCAGCTAATGAGGACATTAGCACGCTTGGGTATTTTGCCTGTGGCCAGTTAGCATGATCTCCCTGTTGACAGTGTGGAGTATTTCAGCCCCTCTGACACCCCTTCCCTTGCTGCTCTGCACCTGCACCCTCAAAGATCTTCAAATAACTTCACTGTAATTAGCTGGCACACCTAACTTGGTGGAATTCTTGTGTATGGCACTGATAAGCAAAAGAATGAATAACATCTCCTGTTTGACAGCACTACACTGAACGAGTTGAAATATATTGCTACCAAAATCCTTGGCAGGGGAGTGAGGAAGACACCTGTTTTCTTCCAGAGGATGTTCTTGTTGCCTTGTCTTTACTGTCACCAACCTGAAAGCAAATAAGCATTTGAGGGTTATCTTTTACTGGAGGCCTGGCTGCCACACTTCTTGTTTAAATCCCTTAATGAGTATTTTGTCCCCAGGTTAGTCATGAAGGCTCTTGGCAGATGGAGGGAGGCTGCTGGGTCTGGACATGTTGTTCTGCTTGAGTGGGAGACTTGTTTGGGATTCCGGTGTTGGGAAATACCTGCCCAGCACAGGGGAGCTGTGTTTCCTCCACACTAGAGGGAGCTGGTCTGTACATCCTGAAAATGGTGGGAAGAAGGTGGTTGGGTATCCTTGGTTTCCTAATACTGATATTTCAAATACCTGTGCCTGTGATCCAGAGAGGGCTGTGGGCAGAAGAGAAATTGCTGTGAGATCCATACTGTGGGAACATTATATGAAAATGAGGGTTTTTTTGGATACTTAGTTTGGAGAAATGTAAGTGGGCTTGCTCTCCTTGGTACCTGCTCTGAAACATTAGCAGGAGAAGACTTCAAGGATCTGGATTGACTTCATGTGCTTGGGAGTTGTGTGAAGGGATAATAGCGAAAATACTGTTTGTCAGGGATCCTTCCACCTTGGAATGAGCTTTGCTTCATGAGAATATCGAACTGCTTTCTTTGAGCAGAGGGGCAGCATGAACCCAGCCTTTCTGTGTTTGCTTAGGGCAATTCTACTCCTGGTACAATTTTTCCATATGGTGGCTTGAGGGTCATTTTATTTTGAAGTAGGTTGCACATGTGATCTGATCACATCCTGTGATAAGCTGAGTTTTGTGTAGGAGGCACCAGTAACTTGAGGAAGAGAAATGCTCATCACAGAGGGAAGCACTGGGTTTTCTGTACAAGTTAATGTTTTCTGATTCTGCCCTGCCGGCTTTCCTTTTATTTTGGAGTGTACAGGGTAACTGCATCCCTTCATGGCAGAAGAGGCGGTATTTACTCTGCATGCAGAGTCCAAAACACAGAAAAATTGTTTTCTAGCCAGACTGTTAACTGATCCTGCAGCAGAAAGCTGCTTTGATCCTCCAAACTGGAGTGATCTTTGGGGAGAACTTTCCAAGGCCTCTCTGAGGTTTGCTCATAGTAATGCAAGGCAGGTTTTCATCTTTGCAGTGATAGCTTAGCAGGAAGGAGCCTTGGCTGTGCCAGGCCTGGCAGCTCTGATCCCAGTGCTGCTCAGAAGATCCTGGGGATTCATGTCTGGTTTGCAATTTACATGTGTGCAGGACTAAAACCAACTGATGGCTTTCCTGTGGCTGCCCTTTGAGAATGGAAGCTCTTTTCCCTCATTAGTTACTTTAATAAAGTACATATGACTGTTCATCCAGCAGATAGAGAAAGCAGCTCTTGTTCTCCATGTGTCAGGTTTGAATTGTTCATGCCCAATCCCACAGGTTCTGTGCTTCCTTGGATAGTGAGGTGTACACCCTCCTTGCCCTTTTTCTTCATGTCTGGTTGGTGTTCCTGGGTTGTATGTCTGTGTCCCCTGCCAGGTCTGCCCTCCCATGTGCACTGGGACTGAGATGGCAGGTCCATTTCATTTTCATTCTCCCATTTTCTGTGAAGTCGATAATCAATCACTTTATAATTTGCCCGTAGTTTCAGGTTTGAGCAACATGATGATTATACCCAAATCACATCATAACTGCAATGTGCTGCCTTCTGACCCTTGCCAGAGCACTGGTCATGGGACAGGGAGGATTTTGGAAGAAAAGCTGATAACTCGTGATTCATCTTGGACAGGAATTTATGAATTATTACCTCTTCCTCACATAGCTGCAAGTGTCAGTCTGTGGCATGCAGGAGGAAACTCCCTTTCAGTTAACATGTACATACATTCTCTTCTCCTCCATCTGTCTTTGTGCATTAGTTGAATTACCAACTTAATTGCAATTTTTCCTTCTTGACCCTGGAGACTTTACTTGATCCTTATGTGCCAGAAATGTGCTCCAAGGCAGAAGTGAATGGGAAGGGAGAGAGTTCTCTTGAACATGGCAGAAATTTGAATTTCTTTGTCCTGCTACTCACGTGACTGTTACCTTTCTGGCATTTTGCTACAACCTCCGCTATGGAAATAGATTTTGGAGGGAAACTGAGCCTTCATCTCTGAATGCCAGAAGAGGAGCCAGGACTTGCATGGTTTCCCAGGCTTGTTCCTTCCTCTGGGCTCTGACCTTGCCCCTTGTCCTGGCAATTGCTTGGCAAACCTGATTAACTGCAGAGAGTGTTTCTGCAACTGGATCTTCAGCCCATGTCCACATTTTTGCCAACTCAATCAAAACAAAGATGGGCTGAAATTAGCACCTTGCACTCTTCCCAGCACTCTGGGAACTTAGAAATTAGTTGCATTTTTGATCATAATTAATAAAGGGGCTTTCCTACAGACCTGTGCTAATTGTTTGCAAGTGATCTTGGAATTGTGCTGAATCTCACTGTAGCAGTTTTTTTGGGCTACCAAGCTCAAGACTGTGCAAAGACTGGCACAACCTTTTCTGTTGGGCTTTTTTGCAACTTCAAATGCTGATGTATCAAAACCCCTGGAATAACTGACAGCGCTTTCCTTCCACCTTGATATATCCTGGTTCATAATCCCAAACTTTCATCAAAGCAGAGGCTATCTAGTTTTCATTTTCAGTGTAGATGATAACTCTACTATGTGTATGTATAGGTATAGGTAATTTATATGTAAGTATATATCGGTAGAAATGCAGGTTTCCCTTGAACAGATGCCAGGTTGATCATGTCAGATGTTGACTTGGCTTGACAACTGGGTGCTGAAAGGATGCTGAGCCTAAACCTAAAGAGAGGGGCAGCTGTGTTGTCTGATGGCTGTTCACCTGGGACAGGCTAAGCCAGACAAGTCCCCTGAAGAACTGAGAGCAGTAAGAATTAAGGCAGCAGAGAACAGCAGGATATGTAAGTATGTGTTGATTGCTTTATTTTAAAAACTTCTGTCTCTGCTTTTATCCTTTTAGAATGTTTTGGCATGAGACACGTGTTCTGGGTACTGGAGGGCGCAGAATTATGAGGGGAAAGAATCAGTGGCCAATTCTGGTCATCGTGGCGAGTAAACAGTGCCTGAGCATGGCTGGAGAGACCCGGGAAGAAGCATTTCCACCTCGGGAAGTACAAGCGTGCAGTGGTGGATTGCGTGTGTTCTGCTGTCCCTCAGCTTGACCCTGCCCCCCTGACTCTGAAGCTGGAGAGAAATCAGTCAAGGCTTGGTTGCTCTGCATCCCTCTGCTGCCTTCAGGGTTCTGTCTGTTCCAAATGCTTCTCGTGCCTGTACTATCCCTAGTTAGTGTATCTCTTTTGCCAGGAGCTCTGGCTTTTGCTTTAGCGTGATTTGCACAGCTTAAGCCCTTTCCCTGGCTATCCTTTCCCTTCATTTCCCATTTGTGCAGGCTGTCCGCTCGAGCAGCTGCTGTCAGCACACAGTGGAAAAACACCGATCTGTTAGAAACCCACTACAGCATATCAGCAGGAATTCCTGATCTGCTTCTGGGCTGCCTCTTTGTCAGAAGAGCTCAGCCATGTCTTTGTTTGCTCGCTAGCGAGTCAGAGATGCTGCAGGTTTGTTTGGAGCTTTTCTCATCTTATTTGCTCAGTAACCAGGACAGTTGCCCATTGTTTCACTCGCATTTTTATTGTGTGTTTTTTAAGTGCTGCGAGGCACAATATCTTTGTGCTGACAAGAATAAGTTAATGCATATCTTTTAGCCAACAGCCTGGGGGCTAAATATTTCTGATTGGGGCTGCAAAAAGGGGAAAAGGAAAGAGCTGAATTTCCCCAGCAATGCAAAAAACCCCAAAACTCACCCTATTTGTTTGAGCTGTGTGTTCTCGAAGGGGGAACTCGGATGTGGCACATCACTCTGCTGCAGACAAAGGATAGTTGATTTTTGTAAATTGGTGCCGCGATCATTTAAATCTGGAAGGAATACAGTGTGCAGACAGTCTGGCAGTGACTGGGGGTGAAGGGCATGTGACCTAAGAGGTGGCGTTCCTCTCTGATTTGAGTAACAAAGACCCAGCCTGTGCCTGTGTACGCCAGCGGGATAAATATCCTAATTTCACCAGTGGTCCGTGTCAGTGCAGCTGTGTGAAAACCGAGCTGTCACTGGAGACAAAACTTTGTCTGTCCTTTGTTGTCGTGTTGTGAGAGCCGGAGCAACTAGATGAGAGTGAAGACCAGCAGCCCTGCCTGGGCACCCTTCTGGCTGCAGAGGCAGCTGCAGGCATGGGGGCACCAATTCCTGCACATGCAGAAGAGCAAATGCCCTTGATTACTAAAAGCTGGGGAGGCGGGAGGAAATAACCCACTGTTTTCTTGGATCAGCCCCCTGTGGAGGCAAAGAAAAGCCTGCCATACATTAATGGGCCACTTTCATAAATGTGGGAGCCTCTTGCACGCAGAGTGGCTCAGCCTGTCTGAGCTGATGCAGCTGTCAACCTGCTTGTCTAGAAAATGCTTTTCTGAAAGGTATGATTATTCTAGACTGTTGAGCAAGTTCTTCTGTGTGAATGCATTTAAACAACGCCAGTGGTACATGTGGAAGGACTAAAAATGAAGACGGAGGGGCAACACTTTCAACAGCCCCAGGAGGGCAGGAGAGGAGGTCGTGCTGCCTGCACAAGGACACAGGTAGTGCTTTCTGAAGTGCTCAGGTCTCTCATCAGCCTATGTGACATGTCCTGTGCAGGTGTGCTCTCTTTGAAGAGACTGCTTCTGAAGCAGTGAGGATGAGAGCAGTGTGTCACAGGAGTAGATGGATTCTTGCCTGTGCAGGGTCATGCCCTGTGCTTAAATACCCACAAGACATCCTGGAATGATGCTTTTTAAAAGCCTGGCTTTGGCCCTTGGAAAGGCATCCTTCCCCACCTGCCTTGGGTGAGTAGAGTACCCCAGGGCAGTGCTGAGGTCTGGCTCTGTCCTCATCAGGTGGAGAGGAAATTGGCAGCAGGCTCTGGGGAGACCCTTTGTTTGCTCGTGTTATTAGCAAGGAGTGAGGAAGTAATGATTTATTGATGCTTCTGTGATTCTCCTACACCGGGCTGTGAAGGAAGAAATTCAGTTTCCTGGCTGATATTCATGGCCCTAATTGAGCAGTAACTTGTTCCTGCGGGGGGTGCTCATGGTGCCTCTGGTTCTCTGGTACAGTGCCCCGTAGCCAGACTGGCCTGTGATCGTCAAGGGTCACTGCTCTGCTCTTCCCCTGCCTCTTGCTTCAGCCAGGCTGGTGGTGACGAGCTGCTTATAGAGCCCAGCATTTCTCTGCTGCAGCATTTCATTTGATTAAACCAGAAATATCTGATAGAGGGGTGGCAGCCGCTCCTTTCTGGAGTGAGAGCCAGCAGGGATGTGGGTCGAATACTTCACCAAATACCCCTTGATCCTCGTGGTGCACTGGGCAGAAGGTGGTGTCCTGTTGATGCCTCTTGGCCACAGCCTGGGCACTGTCACCCCACACTGACTGAGGAGACCCCTGTGAGGGCTGGAACCTCCCACTCCCATCATTGCCCTGTCCCTGCTGCCTTCTCCACCTTTCCAGAGCTGCTGATGTGGCTGTGCCTGGTGAGCCCGTAACTGGTGACAGATACAGTGAACAGCTTGCGTGCTGTGGTGGTTGCCTGGGGCTCTGCCAACCCCCACCTGTGCAGCTTCACTAAATCCATCTGAATTCCTGGGCTTTGCTTGGGTCTTCTCTGACAGCATGCTGTACAGCAATGCCCTTTTCATGCATTCCCTTTCTTCCATGTGAGCCTTAGCTAAGTCTGCTGTGAGCAGGGTTTCATCTCTGTGTCTCAGAGCATGGGATGGGGCAGGATTGCAGTGCAGGGCTCTGTGGGGCCTCTGAGCATCCAGCTCCTGCCTGTGTTCCAGGGCTCTGCTCCTGCTGCTGCTTTCTGGCTTCTCTCCTTTGCAGACCATAAAGCTGTATGTGGCCAGGGCTGCCTGGATGTACTGCTCAGGACCCCTGCCTGCCTGTGTCCCTGCTATCAGCATCCTCAGGAGTGGGTGCTGGATGCAGGCAGGGATCCCCTCCCAGTCCTGCAGAGTGACTGATCTCCCTGAACTGCAAGGGGACTACAGTGAGGCATGTGCCTTGCTCCGAATTGCAACGAGCAGGTAATCCCTCAAGTCCCAGGGAGTAGGAGATCATAGGTGATACTCAGCAAACCTGACGTTTTCCACCATGCAATCCATGCTTGTTTCAACTGCAATGTGCTTATTCATCCGTCTTCCTCAGACAAAGTAGTGCCGTTTTGGTTAACCTAAAGGAGTGTGTGGATTCCTTTGAATAACATGATCTATCCAGGATACTGTTTTCTGGTTTTTAAGTTTGACTGCAGTGCAGGGGATTCCCAGTGCTGGGTGTTCTACAAACCCAGAATGCGATCCAGCCCCGGTGCTGACAACCCTGCTGCCTGCCCCCAACTCAGCTGAGAAAGGGAAAAGGACATGATTTATGAGCAGCATGAACAATGTCATAAAGTGCAAGTGGCAAGTTAATGCTGCTTTTTTATTCCAGCCCTTTGACAGGTGCCCTGTTAATAGAGGGTTGGGGAGCAGAAACAAAGGAAAGAGCACAGCAGCTAAAAGCCAATTGTCACAACACTGCTGCATTAGTGTGAAAATGCTGTGTTTTATCAGAAAGGAAGCACCCTCTCCATAACAATGGCATTAGATAGCAAGGAGCAGCTCCACAGGAGTCATGTCTCCTATGAAGACAGGCTGAAAGAGTGGGGAGAGAAGGCTCTGGGGAGACAAAATTGCTTCCAGTACTTAAATGGAGCTTATGAAAAGATGGAGAATGACTTTTTACACAGGCAGGTAGTGATAGGACAAGGGAGTAAGAGTTTTTTGATTACATGTTAGGGGGAAATCCTCTACTTGGAGGGTTATGAGGCACTGAACAGGTTGCACAGAGAAGTTGTAGGTGCCCCATCCCTTGAAATGTTCTAGGCCAGGTGCAATTGAGGCCCTGGGCAACCTGGTCTAGTGGGTGACATTCCTACTCATGGTATGTGGTTGGAACTAGATGATTTTTAAGATCCCTTCCAAGCTGAACCATTCAACAATTCCAGCTTGTGGATTCCTTTGAGTTGTGGATGGTGCTGATGTACCCTCTGGAAGAGGGCAGATACACTGAGCCGTTCAGCAGGATACTGTGATCTTCCCTGGGATGATCAGACTGAGAAAACATTGAAACCTACGTGGGTGAAAGCGTGACAGGATGGAGGAGATGAAAGAAGGCAACACAAAGGGCTGCAACTTGTGGAGGGGCTGGTTTTGAAAGGAGTGGTGGTGAATGTGGAGGGACTACAAATAGAGGAACAGAATGTGCCAGGGCCAGCATTTGGAGGCTGTAGCAGGAATTATGTTGAATTTTGGGGTGGGAGCTCATGAGAGACTGCAGGAGGGCAGGGGTCTGTGGTGTTCAAAGCAGCACTGGCATACCACTGGGGACAGCAGCCCTGGAGACTTCTGCACCGCTCCCCTTTCACAGAGAGAGAATGCAACTTAGTGTAATTTTCTCTTATGTTCCCAGAAAATGAGGTGAATTCTCCAAAATAATTTGCTGTTCCTTCCAACTTTCCTTGGAATGTGTTCAAATCTGCTTTGCTCAGTTTCCTTACTTAGTTCTGTAGTTGTGATGAAATGCTCCCTAGGCCATGTGGGGCTGCCTGGAGGTTCCATCCTAAAGTTGAGTTCTGAGTGTTTGTCCTTGACCCAATACTTTAACAAATTTGGTTTTATTGTTTAGGTCTTTCCCAGTTGCTTCCTTCCCTATCTCTCTTTCTTGGGGAAACAAACCAGCAAAAACACCTTCCTAAATTTTTCAAAGCTGAGCATTGCAGTGAAGGCCTCTCATCCATACCTTGTTTTTTTCCTCACAGTCTGTGGTAGCTGTTAATTCACATTTGGTTAAGCAATTAATCAAGATATAAATAATACATATCGTGTTATCAGAAAACTGCATGCCAGTGCTATGGAGGCAGGTACTTTCAGCCCCGTTGGGGAGGGCTTGACTTCTGTGCTCTGCAGCCCCTTAAGGCCAATTAAGGTACATCCTTGATGAGATTCCAGCCGTTCCTTGGTTGGATAAATAGCTGCTCTAATGCAAGGAGGGGGGCCAAAGCATGTGAAGATAAAGGGGGGTTTAGTGTTCGAACAGCTGCAGTGAGCATTGGAGCCCAAACATTCCTCTCCTCCCCTTGTGTGTGGGCTGAGGCTGGACCAGCATGATTGAAGGGATAGTGCAGGCACCAGTGGCAGCTTATGGGAGATCTGTGGGTCTGCTGGATCCTGGGCAAAGGCTGCATAGCATGTCCTTTGCCTTCTGCCTTAATCCTGTAAAGGTCTTTCCTCCTGAAAGCATGTCAACTGTTGATAAACAAAGCCTTTGAAGAGTGTCACAAGTGTAGAAACTTGCTTTATCTTCCCATTCCTCATCTCTACAGCTCTCCTGGTCTCCTGTGTGAGCCCAGAGAATGGCGTCTTTGGTATTTCTTGTCTCAAGGCTGCTGTTTATTTAAGCTGCAGTAACAACTACTAAAGTGGCTGGCAGGAGGAATAAATGTTGCTGTGATAGCTTGGGTGGAGATTTGGAAAAAGCACTTCAAGTTACAAAACAAGTATAAAAGCCACCAGGAAAAAAGTGAGCAAGAAAACCAAATGCCGAGTCAACAGACTCTGGAGGCCACCAGATTTCAGCTCTGTGAATATATTCACAGCTGTATATTTACTCCATAGCAGGTCAATAAAAGCAGGAATAGTTGAGTTTGGGATAAGCTGGGCTTTGCAGTGGGGTCTCAAAAGCACTCTGAGGCAGGCTGAATATTCAAGGTTGCTTCGTGGTCCTGAAGCTCTGTCCCTGGGCTTCTTGTACAGATCATTGGTCTTTGGGGCTTGTAACAGTGACTTTCTTTTCCAAATGTAAACCCTGTGATTTTCCTGGACTGTGGTCCCTCCTGCTGTGGTTCTGGTGCAACAGAACCACAGCTGAATCAGTGCAGTAACATGTGGAATGTTGTTTCTCAGGTGCTGGAGCAAGATGTGGTTCTGCAGTCTATTGACCGTGCTATTGAGGCTGTGCACAATGCAGCCATGAAGAATGGGGGAAAATACAACCTGGAGCAGAGAGATGTCCTCCAGTAAGTACAACGGGCACCTGGGAGAGCTGG
Organism: Neodrepanis coruscans; assembly: GCA_013400695.1. Taxonomy (NCBI): domain Eukaryota; kingdom Metazoa; phylum Chordata; class Aves; order Passeriformes; family Philepittidae; genus Neodrepanis; species Neodrepanis coruscans. The sequence goes on along the minus strand of VYZS01009780.1, from coordinate 23,895 downwards.
CGGATGCAGGGTGGTCAGTGTGTGATGCTTCTGTCATTGTGTCCTTGGGGGTCAAGTTGGACATTGTTGATTTCAGCCCCTACTCCAAAGTGCTGCTACATTCAGAGTTTCCCAGAGTCTGAGCTGGCAGCTGCTGCTGCTCCTCCTGACAACCGTGTCCAGCAAAGGAGAGCTTTGGCCTTTCCTCTTTATCCCTCTGAATGCTAAGAAGAGGAAACTCTCAGCCGCATTGTAGGCTTGGAGAAGAAATCAAAAACCTTTCTGTCTGCATTTTCGCTGCTCTACCAGCCAGGAATTGTAGGGGTTGTTGGCATGTGGCAGAAGGTCCTTAACATGTTCTCAAATAATTGCTCGTGGGGAGAATTTTTGTTTTTCTCTGACGCCTCACACTCTATGCTGAGGCTTGCTGGTTTAATCTCAGTTGAACAGCAATTCTAAAGTGCAGGCAATTTCTGAAGCTTGCAATGCAATATGTGACTCTTCCCCAAGGAAGAGACATTTTTCTCCAGTGAACTGATGAATAAATTATGTGCTCTTGCAAAGCCTCTTCCTTCCTCCCCCAGAAGTGCTTCCTTAGTTGTTAATGAAACTGGAGTTGGTGAACAGAGTAGTGTAGCCCATTCTGGTATATATAGCCCAAATGCAATAAATCACTTAAAAATATAATTTAAATGTTGCAGCATGGTTGCTCCCTTGAGCTTTGCTTTTCCTGATGTCATCATTGTATTTCAGGAAACTGATCCATCACCGGAAGGAGACTGTGTCCCGCAAAAGCCACTCTCCCACCCCGCAGGGGACGGTTATGACACAGTCCTCCAGTGATCACCATCTGGATGTGGCACGTCAGCCCAACGGCGTGTGCAGGACAGGGTACGAGCGACACCACAGTCTTCCAAACACCGAGTTTGAGGAGGAGGATGAAGGTCTTTATCAGGTAACAGTGGCTGGATGCTTTCTAGGTTCCTCCTTTGGTGGTGTGACATTGCTTGTCCTTATAGAATAAAGAATAAAATGCCTTTGTAGCTGAAGTCAAAGATCAAGTGTTTGTGCTGCTTACCTGGGATTACTGCATTATAAAGTGATGGTGTTTCCATGTAAGAAATCTGGAACAGTCCCTCTGCCATTTACACTTGTGATGCTTTTTGGAATCCTTTAGGGTCCTTGGTTTTACGGGAACATGTGAGATCCACTCTGTCTTGTATGACTGTCTCTTGGAAACTTATTAAAAGGATTGCATGCTCCCTAGAGAATACATTGAAAAGCAGTTTTGATGTGAGCAGCAGAACTCCCTCCAAGTACTCAGCTTTGTTTTCCCCTTGTTACGTCTGCACAAGATGGTTTGTCCTTAAGCATTTAATCTGCCTATTTATACTACTCAAAACAAGAAAATAATCCTTTGTCTGAACACTGCTTGTCATGATGAATTAAAGGTAAATTGCAGGAAATATGATTTAGAGCAGATCTTTTTTTATCTTGGTGACACGCAGTTCCAAGGTTACTGTGTGGCGCCAGCAAGGCTTCAAAGTAGCAGCCGAGGATGGATGTAGCAGTTGTTGAGGGTGAATGATGTGGCCGATTTCACTGTGTAGGTGTAGGATGTTAGGGCTAAAGGCACCAAGCAAGGATAAGCACAGACTTTTTTTTTTTTTCTCCTACACACCAACATGTGCACTGTAGTTTTTCTTCATCTCTCAGGGCTGAGTGTTTGGAGGCATCGTGTTTATAAGCTACTGATACACTGTCACTCTTAGCAGATGAGGCTTGTTTTGCACTTGAAGAACTGTGAGTCTATGGAGCTGAAATGGAGCTCTGGCTCATGCAGAACACATCAATCCCAACAAACCCCGTTTTTCTCCTTAGTATTCTTTTTTGTTCCTGGGAAGCCAAACCAGCTCCATTCTCAAGCCTGTATATTATGGGCTGAATGAATGGGCTGTAAGGTGCCCCATTCTCCATGCTGATTGCTCGTCTTTACTGGTCTGTGGTTTGGTTGCTTGTCAGAAAAGGAGGAAGACAAATTCCTTGGCTGACAAAGAACTGTTTCTGCCTGGGTGGCACTGAGGATGCAGTCGAAGGGCTTCCAGCTTAGCCCTGTGCTGAAAGGGCTCCTTGAGATTTTAACAGCTCAGTTGATGGATTTCCTGTGTGCTTTGAAAATACAAATTGGAGGAAGTAGCATTGCATTCTTTCTTCCACTGGTTATGAATAAGCCTAAGAGGAGAGAAATCTAAACTTTGTAACTAACTCTGGAGAAGCAGAGGTCTGGCATGTGCTTTTCACTGCTTGGGATTTTCAGGTACATTCAATGTTTGCATTTGAAAACTTAAGCAAAATTTGAGATACAAATTTCCTCTCAGTGGCTTTGCTGCCAGGGCTGAACTGGCTGAAATACTTGGTGATGGCTCTGGTGTTGAGCCTCTCTTCAGCTCCTCCACATTTAGCATAAGGTGGGAGGCTGGGGCAGTTTTATATCAGCTGTCAAGGGAAGAGGTTGGGCTCTCAGAGTATTTTAGTCAGTCTGCTGTGTTTGTGCATGCTCAGTGGGCTTGTGATGCTCATCTCAGAAACCTTTGCTGCAGACCAGTGTGTCTGGCTTGGCAGATTTTGTCTGGAGGAGGTGGTGGGTGGGAGATTGTTCATTTGGTTTATTGTTTTGTTTTTTTGTATAAAGGTTCCTACTGTAATAGCATTGTTCCCAGGAGTTGAGGGATTGACTGATGGTGTTCTCTGCTGCCTGGCTCAGAAGGGAGCGTTATGATTGAGTCAGCTCTCATCTCGAGCAGCACAGGGAGCAGAGTCTCTTCTAGTAGTCCCTGCAGAGTGGAAAAGGGGAGGAAGCAGATATGTAAAATGTGAAGATTTGGTCAAGTTCACAGCTCCCTTGTAGAGGCCTGGGGAAAGGGAGTATACAACACAAGTGTAGTTGCTTCTCTCTGGACCCTTGTTAAGGTCCTTCATCTTCTCCCCTCTGGACAGGTGGGATCTGAAATGCAAGGACTCCTGCATGGTCACCTTCCCCCCAGCAGCTGCACAGAGGATGTTTTCACTCCTGCCCTTGCAGGGTTTTGGTGTTGTAGGTCCTCCTTTTGTCCCCAAGCAGTGGCTGGGATTTGAGATGAAGGCAGGGGATGGCCATTGGCTGCAAGCACAACTGCTGACCATGTGGCACCTCCCAGCCTGGACAGGCATCAGCATGGGAAATTCATGCAATGCTTCACGTTCTCATCACAGCACTTGGACTGTGGTGCGTGGCCATCTAAATGAGGCTGGCAGGGCTGAGCTAGGGTTAGCTGTACATCTATTAATTTAAGCACTAGCCTGTAATAACTTTGTTAAACTTGCATGGTATATATGGAAGGGCTAGTAAAGCCATGGAAATGCTCCAGAATGACCCAACCCTAGCTATCTCCAGACAATGTCATGCGTCTCCTCTAAGCTCTGAGCCTGCCTTTCTGTTAAATCCCATGCCGTGTCAAGCAGCTCCAACTCATGCTATTAGTTCCATTCCTTCTGCAGAGAGGGCTCTGCTTTTAGCACAGCTGAACTTTCTGGATTTCGGACCATCCTGGCAACCATGTGATGCAGAGACCCCTCCTGATCTGCTGGGCCTCTCTCAGCTGTGCAGTCTCTTTTTGGACTGACATGGATGATTTTTGAAGCTGTATGCAATATCATATGGTATTCCACCCAGAGAACAATGTGGGGTGGATTGACAAGTGCAGAGAGCTCAGGCAAAGGAGTCTGCAGCAGTTTCTCATGCTAATCCAGCAGCTGAAGGTGTGGTGTTCTAGGCCTATTCAGTAATGACAGAGCATGGAAAAACTTCTCTTCCAGAGCTAAAGAAACCTTGAAAATTCACACTTGGGATGGACTAAATTTTGCTTCTGATTCCAAACAGCTTTAGCCTGGGATACACACGACATTGAGACCATCACCTCCTTTAACTTTCCCAGGCTGCCTTGAGTGGTTTTGCCACAGACAGGGATTGCAGTATCCCATTAAAACAGAGACATGTTTCAGGCAGCAGGCTATGAATTACAGAAGTCCTAAGAGGTTCCAAACCAAGTCTCCTGGCCCTGAGCTGCTGGGTTGTGGGAACTGGAATATTGATACAATGTGCTCCCACCTGTCTTGGCTGTTNCTCACGCACTAACCCCTGTGCCAGACTTGAAACAAATCACTCAGACCATCACCTCCTTTAACTTTCCCAGGCTGCCTTGAGTGGTTTTGCCACAGACAGGGATTGCAGTATCCCATTAAAACAGAGACATGTTTCAGGCAGCAGGCTATGAATTACAGAAGTCCTAAGAGGTTCCAAACCAAGTCTCCTGGCCCCGAGCTGCTGGGTTGTGGGAACTGGAATATTGACACAATGTGCTCCCACCTGTCTTGGCTGTTGTGTTCAGCGATGTCCTAGTGATCGGAGTGAGGCTGCACCTCACCAGAGCAATTCTGGGTGATGTCAGTGATCATGGGGTTTAGATCCGACAGGAAAAGATGAGTGTAGGAATCTGGATCTGGGGCTCACAATCTGCTGGCTTGCCACTCCTAGAAGAACAGTCTTACAGGAGAAATCCCAGAAGCAGAGAGTCAATGCAACTCCCTGGCAAAAGCTTTTCCCGGTGGGTCTTGCTATAGGTAGCATAGTATTGTACAGAGTCTGGCACCGTTTTTCTCCCTGTATAAACAGAAATAGCTCTGAAAGCATGGAAAAGGCATTTACATGTCTCCAGTCCTTGGCTTTGTCTTTCTGCAAGGGTATTTGTAGCTGATGTAATGGATCTCTCCAGAAGAGTGTGTAAATATGCAGTCTGTTTGCAGCCTCTATGGAGCTGTTGAGAGTAATGTGGAGACACGGTGAGTGTGTGGGATTGCGTTTGGAATAAAGGAGGAGTAAATGCTTGACAGGTCTACACGACGTATGTGCCTTGTGCTGCTGAACACAGCAATTAAACAGGGCTGCTTTGCCTGTCACGGGGAGGGGATGAAGCCGGCTTGAGTCCTGCTTTGTTCTTCTAGGAAGCTGCCTATTAATATCTGTCCTCCTGAGAAAACTTCCCTGAATGATGAGAGAGATGTAAGGACAAATGTACACACGCACATGAGAAAGAAGGTTTCATAACAGAGAACGTCTTTATTGTCAACCTCCTTTGATTGCTCTGAAATCTTTCCTTATAGATCCCACCACAGCCCCGACGTGCTGCTCCTGTCACCCCCCCACCTCCAGAGAAGCGCAAGAACGCACAGATTGCTGCTCCCATTAAAAGTAAGGACAAACAGCTTTCCAGATCTCGGGCACGAAACAAACACTGGGCAATGTAATAGCCATGGTGCCTGGATGCTTTTGCTTTGTGCTTAGAGGAGCATCCTTATGTATGTTGTAAATCCCTATCAGCTTTATATCCTTATAAATACTTCTATATCTATTACATATATATAGCCTAGATTCCTGTAGATTTTGATGTAATGGTCCTGAGCTGGTGGTGAGTGGTCCTTCAAGCCCTCTTCGATCTGGGAGAGTCTGGGCAGCCTGATGTTTGTTGTTAGGTGCAATATACAGCGTTCTCCTGCTCCTTTGGTGCCTGTGGCTATGGGAATCATGGTGCTTTCCAAGGAGCAAACTCTCTGCCTGCTTGTGTGGCTAGTCTGGCCAGTCTACAACCTCAGTGGTTCAAGATCCATTTTCTCCAACAGACTCCATGGCCATCTCCAAACAAGGCAGAAGGGAGTGTCACCTTGCAGTGCAGAGTGTGATACTTCACCACGGTGGCTTTTAATGCACTCTCTCCAATTTTGCTTTTGACTCCAAAAGCACTTTCTGTGTACAGTGACAGGATTTCCATAAAATCAGTGGCTGGTGCCTGTAGGGAGCAGGGGCACAGCTGCCTGTGTGCTGCCAACGGGCAGAGGAGCTCTTCAGAGTAGGACCATGGGGCTGGGGCAGGAGCTTCTCCATGCTCCATGGTTGGGCTGGCAGAGGCAGTGGTGATCCTGTCAAGCTGCTGCCAGCTGCCAGCTCATCCAAGTTCTCTCCTGTGCATTAGTGACACTTTGCTCTTCTCAAGACCACTCATGTCCCCTTGTGTGGAGCAGGGCAGAATAATTGACTTGCAGGTAGTTAATTGAGACCTGGGATGCCACCAGCTTTCTTAATGGTACTTAATGGTGTTGAGTAATTTTTCACTCTGGTACTGGGTGTTCGCAAAGGTCAATTTCCTTAAACTCATTACCTTGATTTAATGAAACACGGTGGAGCTATGATTCATGAATGGTCCTCTGTGAGGAGAAGGGGGGAAAAGAGGGATGCTGAACCCCTGTGGGAGTGAAGGGCCCACTTTTCTGCCTAGACACTGCTTGCCCTAGGGTGGAGCAGTGGATGTAGTGCAGGGCTCCCAGAACTGATGGAGCAGTAAAAGTTGGCGTTGTCTGTGGAGGTGCAGCAAACACATTTTATGTTTGTCCCACTGCTCCTTCCTTTGGTGTGGGGGGGAGTAACTGTCTTCTCTGAGAGCTGGACGTGCATGAGGTGCAGTTCCTTCTCTTCCAGTACTAACATCAGCTGCTCTTGTGAAGCTCTAGGTAGCCCACTGTTTGGCCAAGTAACTATTTTCATAGTCAGGAAGGACTTGGATATGTTTCTGCCTGCTAGAGACAAATGGATAAGACTTACCAAAACTATGTATTAGACCAGGTTAAAGGAAAGAAAAATTGTAGTGTTTCTTTGCTTGTAGTGGATTTCTTTTTCCTTGGTGGGGAAGTCTCCCACTGCTAGAGCTAGTGACAACTGGAGGTGGGGGTACAAATACAGTAGAGCAGATAATGTGAAAGCAGTGGGTGCTAGCAGACCTGCAGGGCTCGTGATCAAATGTTGGAGAATGCTGAAATGGAGAGAGTAGAGGTGTTGCCAGTCAAGTGTTTCCTTTGCCGTCAGTGCTAACCGTGAGTGCGTGCAAGAAGGAGGTGCAGGCTGGTGGGTGAAGCCTTTGGTGTCTTGCAATTTTGAGGCACTGTCACTCAAAAATAAGGGCTTAGCTCCCGAACACAGAAAAAGGCCCCCCTTGCTAAGCCAGGGGGAAAAGACTTTTCTGTCCCTTAGTCCAGTTCCTCCCTCCCTCCCTTCCCCTGGTAAAACACTAAGCCCTTTGAAGGGTATTCATCTCAATAGAGTAGCTTTCCCCTTTCTAAAGAGGTGATTGTGTGGGAATGCTCCAGAGAGAACTGGTACAATTTTGCTTTGAGATAAGTGAGGCAGGAAGAGGAGTTAAACTGCTCTGGTCGCATGCACAATGAGCCTTTTAATGGACTGCGCTGTAGCAATTTGTTTTTTTCTCTTTTCCTTTGATGCTGTTGCTAAGGCGTGCTTAATTGTTCCCTTTCAGATGCTGTTGAAATTATTCCTGGGTCAGCTTCTAGTGCCTCCTCTATAAGCACAACATCCCTGGATACCTTATACACTGCTTCCTCTGTGTCAGAGACCGTTCTTCCGACGGCCACCTCCAGTCCTGCCAACACCCCGCCGCCTGTCCCGAGCCGGAGTGTCCACACTACGATCACACGCAACTTGGACACTGGCCCTGTGAGCCATTCCCGTTATGGGACTTCCACAAAGGATGGGTCCAGCAGATCTCCCCAGTCCAAGAGGGTTGCCCCAGCACCGCCGGCTGAAGGGGGATCCCAGAGGTCCCACGCTGTGGATGGGGAGAAGATTTCTCAGGTGAAGAAAGCTGCTCCGGCCCCTCCCGCAAGCCTGGACGCCTTCAGCAACCTCTGCCTGGAGGATAAGAAGGTGGCTGCAGTGGAGCCAGGGCCATCAGAGCCCAGTGGCCTGATGGCCTCTGTGCCCAAGACAATTGGTGCCGAACTGATCGAGCTGGTGCGCAGGAACACCCACCTCAGCTACGAGCTGTCCCGTGTGGCTATCGGCATCGTCATCGGCCACATCCAGACCTCTATCCCTGCAACCAGCAGCATCATGGAGCAGATTCTCATCTCTGTGGTTGAGAGCAAGGTAATGCATGCAGGGCTGGGCTGGGCTTGGGACTGCTGCAAACCAACTCTTTGCATCAAGGATAAGGTGTTACGAGCTCAATGAGCTCTCTGTGTGATGTGATGTGAGATGGGGGTAAATGTCTGGCCAAGGGACCAGGTGTTTAAACCAGGTCCAAGTGCTGGTAGCAGGGAATTGGAAAACAGCTGAGTTATTCCATAAATAAGCTGCAGATGTACAACATAACCTTGAGTTTGGATCTGGGAGTGAGATGGAACCAGCTGAGAGGGCCCTTGGTGCTGGGAAGCACTGGTAGGCTGTGGAGGAAGGGTGGGTGTCTCATCTGAGAATGTGGTTTGGGGAGAGGGTGGTGAGAGGAACAGCAGTGAATTGAACCACATGAGCACACCAGGTAGCAGATGACAACCTTCCAGGTCCAAGGGAAGGTCCATGGTGGCAAAGCAGTGGTGAGAATGGGTGCAGCAGGACTTGGGGCACACTGAAAAGCTCTGCCAGGAGTTCTGAAAGATCACACAGAACCCCTGTGGCAGCATAAAATCAGAGGAAGAAATGAGTAGTGACTTTTTAGAGAGGTATTTTCTGTTATAAATGTGCCAAATAGAAGATAAGGAAGAGGAAGCCAAGATCATAAGTGCTTCTGTATAGAAACCTTTTATAAAATAATGAATTATAGCATCTTTTCTTCTGTGGTGCTGCACGTCCTCTGTATAGATTCAGCATGCCTATGCAAACTATAAATCTGCGCGGATTCTCATCCCTTTGGATGATGGAACACCCAAAATTTCTGTGTCTGGCCTGGTCTTTAATCAAAGTGATGATAACTGGTTTCCACGGATCTGAACCTTTCTATTCTGTAACATATGCCTCAGCCCTGCATTTTTTAAAGACCATGGAAGAGTAGTTTTTCAGCCACTGAGGACCACTATCTTGAGTTTGCTCTAAATAAACCTTATGCCAAAATAATCCTATATTCCCCCCTCTGCAGCAGTCATTGAAATGGTGCAGTGCACCTGGGCAATTCCCTGTTTTAGTTGGAGGGATAATAAATTTCAGCTCCTACTTGCTGAATGCAACCCTGGGGAGTAAGCTTCATATAAACATCTAAGATTGGAATTCCATTGCTAATGGCAAGATTATAATGAACTGTTCAGACACATCTGAATATGGAAAACTAGTAACATTCAAATTTTAGATCAAATCATAATCTGATTGACTGTGTACATTGGATAGAGGGATCCTATAGCAATCATCAAGTCTCAGTTTGTGGCCATAACCCAATGGTTAATTGCTTCCTACTCCATTAACAATGCCCTGTCAGTGTGTGATCTAGATTCAGCAAAAAAATTTAGCTGTTTCAAGCAAATGTTCTGGCTCTGACTTAAATGCTGAAAAGTTCAGTTTTCTGTTGTTTGGACCTTGGCCAAGATTTGAATACTATTTTTATTGTTAATACCTGTACTTAGAATACAATAAGCCTAATTCCACACAAGTCATTTAGTGCCAGGTTTCTGCAGAGGGGATTTAAAAACCTCAATTTGATGGCCATTGCTGCAGTCCAGCCTGAAAAGATGGAAAGAAATTCTGGTGCTGGTACAGGAATAGCTATGGATCTTCTCATATTTGATATGATATACGTCATCTAGGACATCCTGTGTGACCTTAAAATGACTGGCAGTGTGTGGAAACACAGCAGAGGGTTCTGTCCCATCTCATAATTCCTTGTCATAGCTATCTTGAGCAGTGCTACTTTAAGAATGAGAGCCTGGGTGGGCTTGCACAGAGCTCAGTTGTAAGCGTTGTGGTTGTGCATTTTTTCTCAGTGTCCCACACAGAGGATGTAGCTCTGCTGATACGGCGGACCTGGTCCCTGGTGAGGTTGCTGACCTCTTGTAGAAAACCAGCTCTAGCAGGTGGAAGGGCAGTGGTGTACTTGTGGCGTGGCTGTACTGCTGTAGCTTCACTAGTGTAGTTTAATGGTACAAATTATTATCGTTGACTTTGTGTTGTTCATTAAACCAAATCATTCCACAATCTCAGGGGTTTCTGTGTGGAATTGTTGCTGAGTCGTCAGTTCTAGCTCAAGGACTTTTTTTTTTATTCTGAAATCCCTCTACTCCTCAATCCATGCAAATATGTGGGCAATTCTCCTTTCGCATATTCTTCAAGGTTTTTTTTCTTCCCCTCCCTAAAAAAGAGCAGGATATCAGCTTTGATTTAAAGCTTTGGTCTGCTCATAGTAGGTACCATACCTGCTTCAACCTTTTGTATCAGATTCTTTAATTAGTTATATCCTTTCTATTCCTATTCCAGTCTTAATTTAAAGTCAGCTCACTGGTTTACTAAATCAATTCCAGAATCCATTACCTTGCTTCTATCCCCAGTGCCTTCTGAAGGTTGAATGGTGGTGGCACTTTCTTATTTACCTTGCTGCTCCTCCAGTGTGGAGTCTGCCCAGGTATGTGTGTTTTAGAGAATAAAAGACTCTTCTGCTGGGACAGCATCTTGCTCCTGCTTTTAGAAAGGTGACTTAAGGCTAAGCTGTGGGAACAGCAGAGACAGGGAGCATGTTGAGGAGCTCACACTTTAGGAAATATGCTTCAGAGGTGCCATACTATTTTGGGATGCCCGATTTGCAGGAGCAAACCTGCTGAGTTGGCTTCCCTGTGTCATCATTTGCCCTGGCCTTGGAAATGGCCTTTCTTTTTCCTGAGACGGCTCCTTACAAGTGGCACAGTGAATGGGCAAGATGTGCAGAGGGAAATGAAACCTCTTTTCAAAGGCATTGGTGCAGTAACCGTCTAAACTGGAGCTGTCTTTCAAGGCAACTTGTTGGAAATTTAGATGTAACTAAAGATAATATAGATGCTGCCTGTTGAGCTTCTAGAGAATCTCTTGGATTAGTATGTATTGTCGATATATGATTGCTTCAGTTCTGCTGGATTATCTCACATCTCAAAGGAGGGGATAGTACCGTAGACATCTTGTCTAGGGAGGTTGATTTTAAGGATTTATTAAACTCAGTATGTGGCAGCAAAAATTGCCCAATGCACAAGCTGGCTGCACCTTGAGAGAAGCACTTAGAAATCACTTACCTGCTTTTTATTATATTAGCATTGCTAATATAGTGTTGTAGTTGTGACTCGGACCCATTGCCTTACATTTAAGCTTGAAAACTGCTGACTAAGATGTGTAATGCAGTTGGGTCTTATAGATCAGCTCAGGCTGCTGAGTGGGGTCAAACTGCTCTTGGATGTGTCAGAGATGGAGGAACAAGTCAGGAATTTGGTGTGGGAGGTGATGTGTTTCTGGAGGGGGTTTTCCTTGTGCTGGGCTATGACTTTCTCCAAGCTGCCCATCACCAGTGCCCGTTGTTACCAACAAGCTCTGACAAACCTCATGGCTAATGAGGATGAGCCCTTCTCCTTGCCTTGAAGCCATGTAGCTGCCTCCTCCTTCATTCCCTGATATGGCTTTGCTTAGAGGAAACTTGCTTTTGTCAAGACACAAAGGCTGCTCTGGGGTTCAGCTTCTCCCCTATGGGAGCTTTGTTCCCCTGCTTGCTTGAGACAAGGGGGAGGTCAGCAGGGTGAGTGCTTTCAAGGCCGAGTCGTCTGGCTGAGCTGTTAGGAGGGCTCCTCCTCACTGAAATCCTGAACAAAAAGGAATCTGGATGGTGAGAGGAATGCATTGGTGCTTAGGCAAGTGTGGTGATTTGTGGAGGAGCCATTATGAAGGTTTGTGGCAGGATCTTCACACACAGCCATCAGCCATAGATGGGTCCCAGTTCTCCAGAGAGTTGCTGGGAATGTCTGTGGAGCAAATGTGTGTTCAGCTGCAGGTGGCTGGGACACCTGAACAGTGAAGGTAGATGTGTGTATCCATGGCACTGATGATCCATTGCTGGTGGGGTGGTGGGGAGGGAATCATAGGAGGGGGTGAAGAAGAAAGTTCCTAAAATGGTTTTGAACTGCTCAGAAAGAACAAAATCCCTACAGAAGCTTGTTCTGCTTGTCTGGGGGGAGGAACTATTTGAAGCAGCAAGATAATGCAAAGTGGCATTATTAGACATACTGAAACCTCCTTCTGCTTATGGACTTTCTAGCAGATTCCTGGAAATGACCATATGATGATGCTGCAGATTGTAGTAGCTGCCAAGATGTGTAATAAGCAGAGACCTGACCCCAGTGGTGGGAGGGCTGAGAATGGTGCCGAGAGTGCTCTGAAACAGTGCAAAATGTAGTTACACTGGTCGGATGGAAGGGCTTTTTAATGGATTGATCTCATCCGAGTCCATTAGGAGCTTGATGCTCAGTGGAGTTGTTAAGGTCTGCAGATGAAGGACTGGAGAAAGCAGATTAGTGATAAGAGGCTGAATAGAGTGGTCATTAAAATGAGTACTCATTAAAATGATCATCCAAAAACATGTCCCAGCAGTGGACTGAAGTAGGACCAGCCCTGCACTCTCTTTCATTTGTACTTATCTCCTGAAAGATGTTCCACTGTTTGGAAGGAAGGAGAACTAAACCAGCTCACGATGAATTGGTTCCTGTCCTTGCTGCAGAGGATCCAGATCTAGTATTGAGCAGCTGCCATGTGGAGCACCACGCAGGTGCTTGCTCTTGAGCCAGCTTCTCCTTCCTAGAGGCAGTTGTGCAGTGTGGTGGTTTGGTGTCCAGGAGATGTCTGTTTTACTGGGGGTGCTCAGCTGCTGCCCAGCAGTGATCCTGTCCTGTGCCAGACAGGTTTGGCTTTTCCCATTCTTGGGATAATTTTCAGAATCTACAGATAGTAGAACCTCCGAAAGTATGAGATCTGAAATAACCTGTGTCTTAAACCTGCTGGTTTTGTACTGCCAGCTCTTGACTGAATGAGGTCAGCTGCCAGTCCTGAGACAAGATTGGAGGAAACAGGCACCCAAACAACAGTGAGCTGTCAGAGCTCCACTAACCAGTGTCTTTGCTATTGTGCAGAACCTGAGTGCGGGGCTGCCCTCGGGCCAGATCTGCCACGACGAGCAGCGGCTGGAGGTGATCTTTGCCGATCTGGCCAGGCACAAGGATGATGCTCAGCAGCGCAGCTGGGCACTCTACGAGGATGAGAATGTCATCTGCTGCTACCTGGAGGAGCTGCTTCGCATCCTGGTGAGTAAATTTCTCTCTTTACAGGCAGAGCAGAGCAGACAGCCCTGAAGTTCCTTCTACTTCCTCCTTCACCCCTATGTTGCCATTGGGATCTGCTGTTTCAGAGGGCGTAAGTTTCTTGTGCATCCTTTACTATCAAAGTGAATTCTGCCCTCCTGTGTAGGATTTGAAGTGCTCTTGAGCTGCTTTCTACTATCAACTCAACGTTGTAAAGCTGGTCTGAAAAGTGTTACTGAGCCATTCTTCATGGTAGTTGTGGTATTTACCTATCACAGGAGAACATAAACCCTCACCTCCAAAAAAACCCAACCTCCAACAGAAAACCTGAAAGTCTGCAGTGAGGGTTGTTGAGCTCCTATGCCCATTAAAAATGTCTTCCATTTAAAACATCCTCTGTCACTGGGAAGTACCTGTGGAGTGGGGCTCAATAAATGTGATGAAAATTCTTCGGCTGCCTTGAAAGTGAGCTTTAAAGCTGTTTTTATGAAAAAGTAGATCATTTCACCACATCTGCATACGGGAGAGGGACATCCCCACAGTGAGCAGCAGTGGGAATACTGTCCCAGTGGTGTCTCCAGCACATACAAGCCCATCTGTGTCCAGGGAGCATGATATAGGAGCTGCCTTCAGTGCAGTGACATGGTCTGTGTTAGGGGTGCCATTGTGGGGTTTGCTCTGGCACTGTTTTGTATTTTTCTCCAGTTCTGACATGAGCAGAATGGAAAGATTTTCTATAATAAGTGCTGGGGTCTTTGTCACTCAACATACAGCCTGTGCCACCTCTCTGTGGGCCTGCAGGGCAAGGCAGATGGGGCTTTGTGCAACCATTTCCTCATAATTTAGCGGTGGGAGGAGATGTACTTCTCAGGATGGGAACAGTGCTGGAGCTGCCCTGTGTAACTGTATGATGCCCTCAATAAGGTGCTGCTCAGGTCATGTTCTGGATGTTTTTAGCCCGAGACATGCTGTATGACAGAGGTGTTTCTCAAGAATTCACTTTCATGCAGAATCTGAAGGGTGATGGCTCTTGAGCTCTGCATCAGTTTCTTCATGAGATGGTTGGACTGGAGCTACTAAGTTCTGAAAGGAACTGAACTCCCTTGAGGTCCCTGCAGCAGGCACCTTGTGCTTTGATGTGCCACTGGGCTGACCTGTCCATTCCTTCTTCCAGACAGATGCAGACCCAGAAGTTTGCAAGAAAATGTGCAAGAAGAATGATTTTGAATCAGTCCTGTCCCTTGTGGCGTATTATCAGATGGTAAGGTGGCAGAATGCACCAACTGTCTTTTTGAGATTTCCCTGAAGATGCATGTATGTAAGATGTTTCCCTGGGTAGGGCAGTTCTGTTCTCTGAACCCTGGAGTTGTTGGCTGAGGCTGGAGCATGAAGGTTAGCCCAGAATGAGAGCTGCATGCAGAAATTGCTCAACTGCAGGTTGAGCATCGTCTTCACTGGAATTCCTTATATGTCCCAAAACTTTCTGGTTATACTCTCTGTTCCCAGCACAAACCCAACAGCATCACAGTGGAGGAGCTGCTCCTGTCCTATTCATTGACCACCACATGCTGAGGAGGCTTTACAAATATTATGTTCTATCAGAGCAGCATTCACAAAACCTTGGTGTGCTCAGGGTATCCTGGCTGCCCAGCAGGTTCAGCCTGTGTGCTGGGGACAAATATAGGTTGTTGGTGTGGATGAAGTGGGGCATCTCAGATCTGAGCTCTGCCTGCCATGTGTCCTCTGATGGCATGTGTCAAACATCCATACCCAGCCCATGGTGAACATTATTTTGTGACCTGTTTTGTTAAAAGCTGATAAAGCTTCTGGGTTCAATGTCACCCCGGGTCTCTGGCTTCCCAACAGCAAGAACTACTTGGAGTGATGTCTCTGCCTCAGAATAAGCCCTCATCTGGGACATGGTTTGATCTAACAAATTGTTTTTGCAGGAGCACAGGGTGCCATTACGGCTGCTGCTGTTGAAGTGCTTTGGAGCCATGTGCAACTTGGATGCTGCTGTCATCTCAACGCTTGTAAACTCTGTGCTGCCGATGGAGCTGGCTCGGGACATGCAGACTCACACACAGGGTGAGCATGAGCTGCTGTACTGGTCTCTGGGAATGTGTCTTTCCATTAGATGATTTGCAGCAGCACTGGTGGCCCCCCATTGCCTGGCTGCTCTATGTTTTCAGTGCTCTAGGGGGAATAGGGTCTTGTTTTTAAAGTTATTCAGGTTATTACAGCTGTAAGTTGAGGACGCACAGGAGGGGATTCTTCAGTCCAATGGTGTGCAGCCCTCCAGCTCTTGAACTTGCCATTAATGATCTGTGTCACTTCTTGTAGATGTCTTAAAGCACATTTTGAGCTGTTCCAGTTTTGTTTCATGATGCTGACAAGGGTCACCTGCAGATTCAAGGAAGATTCTACAGTTTCTTGAAGAGTTTTTCTCAGCACTCTACACCCAATCTTTGTGGTGTTTCTTCCTAGTGAATGAGATGTGTGCTGGTTAAACAAAAGGTTCTTCTTTTCACCACTGTGCCAAGGGAGATGGTAGTGCAGTCCTGGTCCTCTGGAGGATAGTACCACAGACCTGCTTTTCCCAGCAATTTGCTTTCCTTACCCAGGCTTTGCCCTTGGGTTCCTTCTACTTCATTCTCCTGCTCCCTTTGTTAGGATGACCTATCCCTGCTATGAAAAATAATGTTTTTCCTGCCCATTGAGCTCCATTTGCTCAAATACCTTGGTGGTAGGTGGTGTGGTCGGATTTTGCTACCATTGCCCTTCAGAACTCCTGTCTAGCTCCTTTACCTCCCAGCAGCCAGGAGCCCACGCTAAGGAAGAACCCAAGAACAAGTTGAACATGTAGTAATACTCCCCAGACATGCCTAATTCTGGGCAGTCACAGCTTTGCCCCCCATTTTGAAGTCAGCCTGTAGTCAGCAGTGCTATCAGTATGATGTGTTGCTTTCTCCCTTAAAAGGATATCGAAAGTCCATTGTTTTGTGTTAATTGTAACTGTTCAGTGGCCGTGTGGATCAAATCAGAAGAGCCTGGTGTTTGCAGCCTTGCTGCCCTGGTTGCACTCTGTAGCCTGTTGGTTTGCTGCAGGTGGCATGGAGCTGTGGAGAAGTATATGATGATGAGGCTGTGTAGGGATTGACTGGTCTGCATTTACAAGGTGAGGAGGGCCTAAGAAATAGTGTTTCAGGGCAGGGCAAAGGGTGAGTGGGATGGGACTGCAGTGTTGGGTGTGCTGTTTTTATGCTTCTACTGCTTATCAATTCTGTGCCATGAACTCATTGTGCTGTTGGTGTTTGATCTGGTTATGCATGAGAAGTATCTTCTCCAGAAGATACTGAAGTTTTACTGCCCAAGAAGCAAATAATACTTGATTATGGGACTCTGACTGTGCTTCTCTGGCCGCATTTCCCCCGATTTTGTGCTGCCAAAAGCAAACTTTATTGTGCCTCTGTCATTAATTTGCAAAGATTGTCTTCAGTTGAGCATTCTATGCACCATGATCAAACAGGCTTCTGTCTGTGGCCCTGTTCCTGAGCTGCCTTTGTGCAGGCAGGGCAGGCCGGCCACCCTGGTTAACCCTTGCTTGGTCACAGTGATGTTGTGTTTTGGCTGGGACTATCTCATCCCCGACAGCACAGGTAACTCAGCCTCTTGGTGTGATGGAGCACTGAGCTCTGACCTAGGTGAGTTCTGTACACCTCTGCTGACCTCTACACAGCACTTATAGCTGGGGCAGGCCTGTCTCCCAGCAAGTGTTAGCTCTGCCTTGGGGACCCCACGTTGCAGTGGAAATGGGTGACAAGTGGCTCTGCTGTGTCCTCCAAACTGCCAACCTGCAGCTCTGCATCATCTCCTCTTTCTCTAGGCTCATCTCCAAGTGAGGGGTTTTTCCCTTCTTGATGTAATGTGGTACAGCTGAAGGGTGAAAAGCTGCTCTTCCTTTGCTGACAGATCACTGTGTGGATACAGAAACCTCACAAATCCATGTCCTGATCTTGTGCTGCCTTCCTTGTGCTGAGCTTATGGCAGGAGCTTGTGCAATGTCATCTGTGCAGCATACAGTCCTCTTGGCCTTCACAGCAGGGCTGCAGAGAAGTAACCATCCTTGAGCCAAACGTGTCTGTCCTTCAGAGGTGTTTTAGAACATTAGCAGCTCCCTCCTGCCATTCTGATGCTTATGGCTCCATGTCCTGCCAGCAAATGGCAAGTGGTACCTTGAGTGAAAACATGACCTTGAATCCTTGAGCTTATTTCAGCATTAAAAACTGGGGAATAGCAGCTGATCCATGATATCCTGCAGAATAAGCTAATCCCTTCTGTGGATGGCTGGATCCAGAGCAATCCGTGCCAGCACTATGCAGCTGGGAAGTGTGGAGCTGGCTGCAGCAGCTCTGTGGGATCCCTCCTGCCTTATTAGAGAAGAGCAGCCAAGGCAGAAGCTCAGTGCATGGATGCTGGGTGCCTTTGATGAGAATGACTTTACCCTGGGACTAATGCAGGCTTTTTGGCTGCCAGCCAGTTCTTCTGACAGATGCTTGGGTCTTACTGCTTCTGGACAGTCCTTTCCCTCTGCTGCAGCTGGTCTGCACATCTATCAGTGCTAGAAGACCTTACAATAACCTACAGCAAGGCACAATTAGCCAGGACAATTCCGAAGAAAACAGATAGGGATAATCCAGTCTGTAATCGTGACTTTCTCCCTTGTTGTAGCTCAGTGTGATTGCAAGTCAGCTGTCAGGCACCTCTCCCTTCAGTTGTAGACAATTGTGTCTGTTTCCAGTGCCCAGATTTTGAGCTGCTGTGTTTAGAGGGTGTAGGCAAGGTTTTCAAAGGTCTCTGAAAAATACCTTTCATACATAAGAATTTCTTACCAGGATCTCACCAGACTTCAGAAATGCAGGCTGGTGAGCAAACACAGCATCTCTCCTGCCCTTCATGGCTACTTCAGTGCTGCTTATCAATCTGTCATCAGCAGTCCCTCTGCTTCAAGGGCTGCATTAATGCTATTTACTTTCTTGCAGCCACTGATGCCACTCTGGAAAGTAAAAAACACAAACTGTGTTTTGACTGACAATTACTCTGTTCTTCAGCATGATGAGTCCTGTAACAGCTAGATCACCCCAAAAACTTGGAGAGTCTCTGCAGAGTGACTGTCCCAGGTTAATCTGGATTTGCCCCAAGTTCAGCTTTCTGAGTGGTTTCAGCACTCTTTGATTTGTCACCCTTAGGGAAATACAACAAGATTTGCCTCCTAGTCATGGAGTCTGCTGTCAACCAAGATGAATGGACATCAGTTAATGGCAGATGGGCCAAGGACATGTAAAACTGCCCTTCCTCCTCCCATCTCTAATTAGTCTCTTCCTTCATATTTGCTACAACCATGTTTATCGCTGGGTTCTGGTTCTCAGTTTGTTATTTCATTGCTCCTGATGTGATGAGAGAAAGTGTTTTGTTGATGAAAGCCTTTCCAGGAACATGGGAACAGCAGGCCCCTGTGTCTACCCTAATGCAGTATCCTGCTCCAATACCCAACTCCCAAAGCCATAGAGAAAGAATTAAGAAATCATGTAGTGAACAGTTTGTCAGATCTCTTTTTTGCTACAGTGAGCTTTGGCATCACTGTCCCCTTATAGCTGAGAGCTTCTTATGTAAGTGTGAATTATATTTAAGTCATTAAATATCCTCCCTCTCTGTTTACCAAGAGTAAACAGCAGTTTCCAGCTTCCTTTGCTGCCACGTGGTCTGGAGTGCTCTCTTACAAAGTCTTAATCTTGTTAATGCTGTAGTATCTCTGGTTAAACCCAAAATGATCTATTTTTACTCAAAGTGTTTGCTATTTGAAAACTGAGGCATCTGGTGGAGCTCTGACAAAGTCTGTCTGTGCTTTGTGTAGGGGCTTTGCTCACAGAGTTGACTTTCCAGGAGCACAGAGCTGGAATGACTCAGTAGCATTTTGTCCCGCATGCTCACAGTGAATCTGAGAGCTGCCAAGTATTGCAAATCCTTTGGTCAAATCCAGGAGTATGTAGTGACAATGAAGGCATCTGGCTGTGCAGTCAAAGGCAAACTGCAGGGTGCAGGTGCTTAGAGGTGGGTCAGTTTGTGCATGAAGAAGTGAAATACCTTAAAGGGTTTGGAGAGGGTACTGGAACCAGCATGTGTCATGCAGGGCAGCAATGCAGCTGAGAGAAGCATCATGCACTGAGGGAAAGTAGTTTTGGTCAGGTTTTTTATAATATATTCTCAGTTTCCTTGTAACAAGTGCCCCTGGGCTCTTCCTGCCAGATGTAGCTGAACTTTATTTAGCCAGTATGTGTGGTGACCTACACATAATAATCCTCATTTTCCTATTGTCTTCAGACTGGCTGAACTGGATGGAGGCTACATTTGATGATGACACAGATCCTATCCCATGCATTTTTTTCCTTCTGCAAATAACTATTAAGATGTATCCATTAATTAAAGTTCAGGAAAGGCACTGGCAGGGGTTCTGTGGAGCATTCACATATAGCTGCTGCCAAGGAAAATTATGTTAGACTAGCAGGCTGTGGGATATATCATTGCTGGAGAAACGTGTGGCCTGGGAGGTGGGCAGATGCGCAGCCTGAGTCCTGATCAGTGATCTGGTCTCCCCAGGGACCATTTATACCTCCGGGCAGAGCTGAGGCAGCAAAAGTAGAGCAGTGCAGGGATGGTAACAAGCAGCAAGGCTGTCTGGGGGTGGTGTTGGTTGGAACAGGCAGTATTTTGAGGTGGCCAGATGGATGCTTTTTCTGGGTTCAGTAATTACATAACTAGGGGACGTGTCCTGGGACTGTGCAGAGGAGGTTTTTAATTATTCAGCTCAAGTTTGCCTAGATCCTCTGAAGTGAAGGGGAAAAAAATCACGGATTCTTGTTGTGATTATTTTTAAATTGCTTTGGAAACACATGGCACAGAAGGCGTGTGGTGTGCTAAAACAAGGGGAGAAACACCCTTACAGCTCAGTCAATACAGAAATGAGGAACAGGCTAATCAGTGTTAAATGCCTATACTAAATGTTTGACTTCCCAGCTGCAGCTGGGGAACAGTTTCAAACCCTCAGAAGAACTAATGGTAGGACCTTTGTCTTGCAGATCATCAAAAGATGTGCTACTCTGCTCTGGTGCTGGCCATGATGTTCTCCATGGGGGAGCCCCTGCCATATCACCACTATGGTAAGAGTGGGTTGTGCTCATGGCTTGGCAGGATGGCAGAGCTGATGGTGGGACATCTGGGTGCTGGCAGACACTGGGAAGGCACCTTTCCTGGTGGCCATGGTGGGAACAGCTCAAGAAGGGTCTGTTCTTTATCAATAGAGCCTGGCAGCTGAAGCACTAGGCTGAGAAGCCATGTTTCCAGGGAGCAGCAAAAATCTGGGTTAGAGCGGTGTAAGACTGAATGCCACACTGTACAAGAGGTGGATTTGTCCATCACTGTAACTAAGTGGCATTTTGTTTTACCTCTGACCTGTGTGAAAACACATACCTCTTACTTGCTTTGGAGACTGTCTGCTAATGAGGCTGAGATTCCAGATCCCTCCATGAACGCCCACTAAGACTGTCAGCTGCATAATGTGGCCTTTTTCTGGTCTCTCTCCTAAGAGGATAGTGCAGCCCTGTGTAATTCAAGCTCTTAGGGAAAGTGGAGATGATTAAGGATATTGCAGTCAATAATGAAGTGCAAATGTTCCTCATGTTTTCTCCTCTTGCTTTCATTTCAGCCTTCAGCCAGAAAGCCCTGCTCGCTTCTTCCCAAGGCTATGTTGTGTCCCCTGTATTTGGGAAACTTTGGGCTTAGTTTTCCTAGAAATGCTGTAGAGATTTTTGTTTTAAGTATCTCCTCAGGAGATTTACTTTAACACCCAGTCAACATGTACAAGATTTAAACTGGTGCAGTGGAGACTGAAATGAGCCTCTACATCTCCTGCTTTTCTCTCCTCATGTAACCCTGGCAATTATTTCCTGCAGGTGGACTTATTTGCATGAGCTCCTGAGCTTTTCTAATAGCTAAATTGAAAAACAGGTTATTACTAATGATCTAGATTATTAGGGTTTTTTTTAAAATAGATTAATTAAACCAGTGGTCAAGAATACAAATATCTTCCTACATTGAAGCCTTCACTGACAGCAGTGGTGCTGCAACAGCTAGAGCAGGATTTGATGTTTTATTTACTCAAAAAAATTGCCAGTGGGGGACTAAATTTCAGTGTTCCCTTGCACTGTGTATAGTTCTCTGAGCCACTTTTCTCTTAAACAAAGACACTTCAGTGGTCTGTTTAGTCCACTTGCAGGGCTGTTCATTCCCTGTAGGCTGGCACTAGCACTCCATTAATGTTTTTTAAGCATAAAAACACAGAGGAGTGGCTTGCATGATCCCTTGTTGCTTGGTTTATTTTCACTGTTCTGTAAATGCTCCTTTCTCCTTGCACAGAACATCTCAACTCGCAGTTTGTGCAGTTCCTGCTGGATGTGATTGAGGATGGGCTGCCCTCAGATACCACTGACCAGCTGCCTGACTTATTTATCAACGTCCTTCTGGCCTTCAATCTCCACATTCCAGGTTGAGTTGGTGCCTTGTCAGAATTTCAGTGGTCTGGAGTGAGGATGTGAAGAATGGGGAGGGAGGATTTCACTGGGTCTTGATGGTGCTATAACTACTCCTCCAGCTCTAGTCTCTGATACTACACTGTGTTTAAATATGGTGCAAAACCCTGGGAGCCCCTGTTCACCTACCTGAGCCAGTGGGGCCCAGCAGCTCTGTGCAGTCCAGTAGATTTCTCACTGTACTTCCACACTGTCAGATCAAAGCAGTTGCTGGGCTGCACTTGTGGAACATGAGTGGGGTTAACTTGTAGGCACAACTGATTTGCAAGAGAAGATGCTTCAGAAGACATTTCTTGGTACCAGTCCTGAAGAAGAGTCCTCTGCCTTCTTTCTGCAGGTCTTGGCAAAGCTTCTGCTTATCTGCCTGCACCCCTGGAAACTCATTCAGTGTCAGTGTGTTTGGGCCAGGCCCTTCAGCATTGGCCTAGCTGTGCTCTCTACCCTTATTCTCTGTCCTCCCTGCCCTGCTAAGCTCCATGAGGACAGGCAGCACATCAGGTCCCTAGAGAAGGGCATTTACCCTCTCACTGCCTGCATGTTTTGAAGCCGGTTGGAAGATTGAAGCGTAGTTCCAAGTCCTGATAAGAAAGGCCATTCCTTAACCCAGGGTCTCCTGTTGCTCCAATTGTCTTTAGTTAATTACTTCCTCTTGTTCTGCTTCATGGCTTTATCCTTGCTTTGTGGAGACGGGAGGATAAAGCAGCAATGACGTGTCCAGTAATTTACCTGTTTGAGTTGTGCTTCATTAAAATTTATATCAAAGTTTCTAATTTCATGTGAAAGTTGATTGCACAGAGACTGATTAGGTATATCTCTGCTCTTTCATTCATTACCCCTTTCCACACCTGCCCATATCCTTGCTGGCTGCAGTAATTAGGCAGTAATGCATGACAGGCAGTGTGTTTCTGGGGATTACTGCCCACCTGGGGCGTAGCCAGGAGCAGTGACTTGTTCTCTGATGCTAAGAACATGTTAAACGATGTTCTGGTTGCTTATTAGTGGATTGAATTTTTTTTTTCCTCTATCTGCAAGATTCATCTATCATGCGGTTCAGTGGTGCACGATTAGTTCAAAAACTCTTCTAAAAGCATATTATATTGATGCCCTTCAATATAAAGGATCCTGAAGCACATTGCAGCCTGTGTTTCACTGCAGCCTGCAGTGAAATATTACAGGCTGTAGAAATAGCCACACTGTGCTCTTTGGATGATTCCGAGTGCGCACACACACACACACACTTGTTAAGATCTGCTAGAGTAAATGTATTTTAGTCAAAACAAATCACTCCCAAAGCTGGCTAGGCAACAGTTTCTACAAGAAGTTTCTACCAGCCTGTACCCTTGCTGGGAAGAACTTTTCACTTCTGGGATGCTCTTGGGACCTTTTTAAGAGAACTTTCAACACTACAAGTTCCGGTAGGGCACTGTTGATATGAGGTAAGGAGGTACCAGAGTGGAGCCCTTGGCTGCTGGGCGTTGTGAGCAGAGGTAATGTTTGACAACATAAAGCCTTTGCAAGTATTTCCTTGCATTTGGCTGGCAGGGTGGGAGCCCACATGTAAATCAGATGTCCAGAGAAAGCACCAAGGCCCAAGTGTTTTGTGTGCTGTTTCCAGATTTATCTCATCTTCTTTCTCCCTATCCACCCACTCTGCAGGGCTGGAACATTTTGTAGCCCTGATAGACTGCAGTTCTCCAAAGCTCCACAGGGCACTGATGCAAAACAGGAGCCCCCTGTTTTATGTTTTTATTACCATGGTCTTCGGGAAGCAAAGAGATGTGCTGAACAGGTTTCTTTCTTAGTTCCAGAACACAGTGTGATCATGACTACAATAAGCAAGCACTCAAATGTCAAGACTTTCACAGAGAAGCTGCTGCTGCTGCTGAACAGAGGAGGTGAGTGTGTGTGGCACTCTTAAGTGCCTGGCAGGGGGTGCAGCTCATGTTGGCTTGGGGAGACAAGCCCAGTGCTCATTATGGGATGGGATGTGAGGCATGCAAGGGGCTGAGGAGCTGTCAGCTCAGCTTTCTGGCGAGTCTGTGAGGGTGACAGTCTGCATTGTTGAGGATGGAGCTGCACAAGGAATAAGGTGATGCTGATGGCA
>VYZS01009774.1:30849-44739 GCA_013400695.1 Neodrepanis coruscans | reverse complement strand
AAAAAGACAAAACCAAAAAAACCCACACTACCAACCAGTAACCAACAAGCCGCTCTTCCCCCTCCCAAGCCCAAACAACTTTCCTGACAGTGGGAATTTAAAGTGGAAATAAAGCTTCTTAAAATTTTGAAAAAGTCTTCTGTGGCAAAGTATAATACACACCTGGGTCTGAATTTAGGCCCGAAATTGGTTCCACAATGATTTGTTCTCGAGTGATCTGCAGAAGTCTCACCCTCATGAACACGATTTTAAATTTTCTTATATGGAGACCCAGAATTCAAGTGACAAGACGTAGCATATCTTTGCCTCGACAAATACGTTTTGACTTGTTCTCTAAATGCGTTTTCTGTTGCCCCTTTCTTTGTTCTTTCCCTCCTCATCTTTCTTCTTTTTTTTTTTTTTTTTTTTTTTTTTTTTTTTTTTTTTTAAAAAAAAATTTAAAAAAATTTTTTAAAAAAAAAAAAATATTTTTTTTTTAAANGAGGGGAGGGGAGGCGGGGGTTGTGCAAAGCCTTAGCGCCTCCTGTTGTCCGGCTGCAGCTGCGGGATCAGCTCCCTCCTGAGGTTGCTCCCGGAGGTGAGAGCAAAGGCAGGTTCCCCTCTATAATCTTACAGCCTCTCGACAATCAGAGCCAGCCGCTGCCGGAAATTCCATTCAGCCCCAGCTGCTGTGTTGCAGCCCTGGTGGAGAAGAGCCTTCCTTGCGTGAAGAAGAGGGTCATAACGGCTCTGTCCACGGCCACAAGAAAAAAGCTATTTCTGTAGTTGCCCTTGCCCTGCACTTGAGCCACTGCGAAACGCTATGTAGGATGCTCCACTAGTCCAGCGCGATGTATCAGTACCCTTTGCAGCAGCCTCAGCAGAAGAGAAGTACTCTCCTAGGACGTGGGACGCGGTCTAGTAGCCGGGAGATCTCCAGGAGTGCTTAGCTGCTTATGCGTTTTTCAGGAATCAGGACAGCCCTGGCACCAATTACACAGGGCTTTTCTGTGACTGTGGTTAGAGTAGCTCCATTTTCCGATCAAGCTGTACGTTGTTCTGGTGGGGTTTTTTTTGTGGATTTTTTTTTGTGGTTTTTTTTTTAATTTGTTTTTATTTTGGTTTTGTTTGGGTTTTTTTTGTTTGAGTTTTTGTTTGTTTGTTTGTTTGTTTGTTTGTTTTCCCCAGGGCAAACTCTTAGTGCGGCCTGGAGGAAATCGCAGGCTGAGGTGAGGTGTGCTTTCTCCGGCTATAAGGTGTGCTTTTTCCACGATGCGTGCTGCCAAGGGTGCAAACACAAAACTTGATCTAAAAAATATAGCAAGTATGTGTATGCGGAACAGGGGGTGTGTGGAGTGGGAACAGGACGTTCAGGGGAGCCCGTGTTACCAGCGCTGTCAGGAATACTGGGCCCCGCAAAGACCATTCCTCAAGTACCTGCTTTTTGGGAAGCACATCAATGTCGGGTCGGACCGAGTGGGTTTCGCACCTTGGAAGGGACCTCCGGTAGCGCTGCGGGGACCGGCACGGTTCTACCCACGCGGGGAGCCGCCACGGCTCAGGAGTTCGTCGGAGCCCCTTGCTCAGCGCTTCCCGGGAGCGCCGCCCGCAGGTATTCTCCCACGCGTGGGGCGGGCGGCCAATGGAATCGGCGGGAGCTTTAATTTTAACTGTGAAGCGCTGCTTCAGTTCGTTCCGGTGCAAGCGATTTTTTTCCCCAGGCAGGAGCAGCGCCTACCGGCTCTTAGGTGTAACTTGCAGGGTCTTACTCGATATTGATCAAACGCCGTCGTCTCTTGGACGGGAACCTCTCGGCAGTGCTTGTTAGGGTCAGACGTCTAGCTCGGGAAGAAGCTGCGAGGTTATCTCTGCATCGGGATGCTTTCCCTGCTCTTCACTGTCCAGCGTTCTATTCGTTTTCTTGGATCTGTCTCCTATAGAGGGTTGCTCGTACTCAGCTTTCTAGGAGGGCCCAAACTTGCGCAGCGGGTCGCCGTGGATCCCACCCTCTTACTGTACTTACTCATCCGCTCTTCCTGACGGTGGGAAATCTCTTTTCTGATCTGTTACCAACCCGGAATCCTCCCCCCATCCAAGCAGGCAAACAATAATCGGCTGGGAACGACCCTCCGCGCAGAGTCTGGTGCTTCGGGAGCTGGGGTCGGTGACTGCTGGATCACCCCTCCTTCTGAGACGAGAGGGTGGCTGTTTTGCTTTCTTCTCTCCCTTCTCATCATCCTCCATTCACACAGGCATGGTGAATGGAGCCTTGGTCCTGTGCTCCTGTCTCTGGGTTCTCGTTCAGAATAGCCGGTGGGGGTCCTCCCCCGACATGCACGGGATCCCACTGCCTGGAGGAGTCCCCGGCCGGGCAGTCGCTCCTGCCCTCTGAGCTCACGGGCCGATGCGATGCAATAAGGTGGCTTTTACCCTCCTCTCTTCCAGGAGCAGGGACCGGGAAGATGGGAACATTGCACGGGGTCAACACTTGCTTCGGAGCTTTAACTGCGTGAACTTTTCTTATCTCCAACAGTGAAGATCAAGCGATCCCTTTCCCTCGACCGACCCGAGGTAGGACGGGGGCACTTTCTTTTCGTTCTGCACTGCTTCCTCCCCAGGGCCCATGGTCTGGTTCTCTTGGGAGACCAGCTGTGCCCTCCCGCCACTCCGTTCCCATCCACGGCAGGGAGGTCCGGGCAAAGCATCCCTTACCCGCCGGACCCTGCCTGCCCGCTTCTGGGTCCTCGGCCGCGGGTTTCCATCCCTCTCAGCCGCCGCCGTCAGGCGCAGTGGCTCCGGGACCCGGGTACTGCCGCCCTGCTGCGGCGGAGCATGGCCCCTCTGAGGACCAGCCCTGCCGGGGCCGCCCCCTCGGGGCACCGGGCAGCGCTTCCGGAGGCGCCGGGCCTGCCGCTCTCATGGGCGCTGTATAGGGCCACGAAGTCCCAGAGACATTGTGCAGCTCAGTGCACTAGTGGCGTTCCGTTCCAAGATTTTTTTTTTTTTTTAATTTCAGTGCAATTAATTGCTTTTCGTTTTCTAGAGTTGATATCTCGTCTTCCAGAGTTGATATCATAAGACATAAGCTACGTAAGATATCCCATCTGGCTGAAAATGCTCATATATCAGACTCATTAAAGAAGAAAGAAGCACAAATAACGAAATAAAAAATTATGAATGTTGACAAGAGTAAGAAAGTCTCTGTTTTATAGTGATTTTTTTTTCCATACAGTATAACTGAAGAGTTCTTAACTAGGTAAATCATTACCCATCGTATACAACCACTTTAGTTTTGTTAATGTTGTTAGATGTATGCATGCTGCTTGAAGAACTCCAGCTGGCAGGATGCCCACACTTCAGTGCGTGATTGGCCAAGTGTGTTTTACTTACTTCATGCAAGAATAAATGTACTTGATAATTCTCATTTGATTCAAGACCAGCTAAGTAGGTATTTATTTCAATTATAATTTGTTTTATTTATGTTATAATTTACTGAAATATAAGTGTAAATACTTTTGTTGTGTATTTCAATCATTGTGCCAGTTCTTGTTCAATTACTCGATATGTTTTAAGAGTTTTGGTTGGTTTGTTTTGTTTTAAAGGGTGTTTTGCTTTAAAGTAGTCTCAGTGCTATAGCATGGAAGAAAAAAATGTCAGAGGATATGGGAATTCAATTATGCACAGAGGTAAATACATGTACTTCAATCATCCACTTTGTAGAACTCACACAAATTGAAAAATGCGTTTCAGGATATAAACAGTTTTGCAGGAAGCAAAGGAAGCACACTAAGACAGTGAATGTAGTTAATATAAATAAACTGGTGTAGGAAACAAAACTTCATAGGAGAGGCACTTCTGCATAAATTCTAGAATTACTTCTTTGTTCAAGTTGTCCAGGTAATTTAATGGACCAAAATTTGCCTACCCTGCCCCAACAATGTCTGATGCTTGAATAAAGAGTATTTCCACTCTCCAAGAGTTTCAACTCTCCAAAACCTGCAGTGAGTTCTCTTTGAGAATACCTGTTTTACTGATGTAACCCAAATATCTCTGTGTTGGACAAGGGATTCAGAGCTGATCAACATTTTGTTGCGTTCATCTTGATATACTGGTCCACTTTTTCTGCAAACTGATCTTCCTGTGGAGAACGTGGACTTGATTTGGTGTCTTTGATTTTGAGCGATAGAGAGTGAAGGAGTGCTACCCTTTCTTCACTGCATATCAACATATTTTCAAATTGTTTGCTATGTTCTCCCTTACCTGCAAAGAACTGCTAAACTCCCTGTCTCTGTTTGTACAGGAGTTTTAGAGAAAAGCACTGGGAGAAACCAATATTCATCACAAATGGCTTTCTTGGCTGACTTCAGCTCTGAAGAATCACATATATACAAAATAAACCCTCACTTATTTAAACTCCTCCCTCCATAGCGTTATCCAGCTTGTGGTTCCTAGGACATGAATGAATTCAAGCTGCATTAGTTGCACATTTTCTTGAGCTGTATTAACATGGACAAAGAGCAATTGTTGTGTGTGTGGCAGCATGATCATATATGTACAGAAACACTCTGGCCATTTGCTCCATTAGAGGACATACACTAATCTGTGTATAGGAAAAATGATGTTTGCCCTGGAACAAGAT
Organism: Neodrepanis coruscans; assembly: GCA_013400695.1. Classification (NCBI taxonomy): domain Eukaryota; kingdom Metazoa; phylum Chordata; class Aves; order Passeriformes; family Philepittidae; genus Neodrepanis; species Neodrepanis coruscans. Next base: position 40,121 of record VYZS01009774.1, on the reverse strand, counting down.
GTCCAGAGACCCTATATAAAACATTCTCTAATTTTACACTGAAATATGAGAATGTGAGTATCAACTGATGACACCCTAAAATTAGAATACCCGTGAAATAGTACAGTAAACTAGTGACTACGGGAAAGTAGAGGAAGATCTGGATTTACTAACACTTTAGGACTTCTCAGGGGAAAGAGCTGCTCAGTATTTTGAAGAGTGGTTTGTCCTCCCAGCAGCTGGTCTAAGCTTCTGTTTCAAGCATTTCAAGGGTAAATCTGAAAACTGCGGGACAGTTTTGAGGGACTGACAACAGGAAGGTCATTTAGATCACTATGTGGCTTTGCTTCTGCCATCACCTGGGTTCAGTGCCCTCTGCAGCTACTGTTGAGACAGGAAGGGGTCAGATTTAATTAATTCCTTTTCCACCCCTCCCTAGCCAACAAGGCAGCAGCCTGAGTATTTCTGCAGTGCATGTAGTTTCAGGTTTACTCCTTTTAGGTATTGACTTAAGGTGCAATGATTGAGAGGGAATCCAACACCTTATCTTTCCTGCACTTCCTCCTAAAGAGATCTTCTCTTCCTTTTGAAAAATTTCATAGCTCAGCAGGTGACTTTGCCACTGCCCAGTGAACAAATGATTTTCCCCTTTTCAGGATCTATGAATATTTGCTTCACCATCCATCTGTTGCCAGAAAACCTTTAAATCTTTTTCAACAATTTCCTTAGAGGTTGCTGGTACTTCAGCCTCTGCAGACACTTCTCCTCATGCTTTGCAGGGCATTTCTTTTTGCTGAAGAAACTGATCAGATATGAAGATTTTTCTTGTGATTAAATGGGATTTTTATATCCACCAACACTTTACCTTCAGCTGCGAAACCTATGAGATATACAAACACACACATATCCACATTCAAGCCATTCTCCTAAGAGAACAGAAGAGCTAGACTGGAATGGCCAACTGGAAACTTCCTGTATTAACTGAAAGATAATGGAGAGCAGAGATATGATATATATCTGATAGGATCAAATATGATCAAATTTTAAAACTAAAGCAAGTAAATGCCTAAACCCAGCAAAGACTTTGGCGGCCTTTTTATACAAATGTACTGTAATTTCTCTGTTTATTGCTTACAGCCTTCTTCAAAGCCAGGAGTATCTCTGACCATGTGACTATAAGAACTGCTTTGTGTGATAGACTTCTATATAGCTTGGGCTATACAATACAATGATACATACCTGGAAATATTACAGTCATGTCATATAAAAATGTATTTGTGAATCATGATTACTCAAAATGACAAATGATTTTTCACTGTAATGACGTCATTTTAATATACACATGGCTTTAAATAAAAGGGCTCCATCTTGTTTTCTACTTTTTATTTATATCTATTTTGAGTTCTAAAGGAAATGCCAATGTGTTTAAGTGTGGAGAGGTTAAAAAAAAAACAGAGTCGAAAATCATAGGACGAGGAAAAATGTTAAATATTTCTGCTGGCAGAGTACTGGCAAATAAGATATCTTACAATCATAATGGAGATTAATAGAGCTGGGTGTGTTTATTTGTTGTGGATCAAAGATAGGATATAGTGATTAAAACAATGACAATGCTTTCAACACTCACAAAGGGATTGAATGTGTGATTTATAATATTAATTCCACAAAACTTTTCTATGGCTGCTTATTGCACAGGGGACTCAACATAGATTGATCACTGGGGAAAAAAAAAATTTCCTTCAGCTCAGCTGGACGCAACTAACAAAAGAGCTTTTCAGTATTGACACTCACTGATTTAAGAGATAGCCCCTCTGCCATTTACTACACTCTTCTGCTACGGTTTACTGACCCCACAGTGTAACTGCCAGAGAACTCTGTGTGCTACATTCCCAGTCCGTAATTCACTCTCCAGTATTTTAGCTTATAATTAATTGATTTTTGTCGAGTATTTATGACCATTTTATATATATACTGGGATGAAATATTAAAGATGTTGATGCCATGGAAGAGCAAACAGTAGCCTCTACAGTAGCCTGTAGCCTTTTCTCTTTACTAGCAATGAGAAGCACAGATTCAGTTATGAATTTAGAACTGGTTCAACCAGGGGACTTTAGACAGTCATTCAAATACTCCTTGTTCTAGGTCCTGGTCTTTAAAATGGCATAATGTTCCTTGGGCATCATGTTGAAACTGTATTTGTAAATTTGCTCTTATCCCTTCTAGTACTATTGCACTGGTGAAGAGTTTTGAGCATGTGTACTGCCATTTTGAGGAAGACTAGGCTAGTTCTTTGGCTGCAGCACAGCAAAAGGGGGAATGCAATGTTCCCAAGAGAGCTGGGTGGCCTTTGGACATGTGTGAAGAGTTTCACAGCCAGCTAGAAAAGGATATCAAGACGAGGCTTAGCATTTAGTGACAAACCAGATGTTAGCCACAGCTAGCAAATTAGTCTTGCTCTTACTTCCCTTTTTGTTTAAACAATTGCTCTTCAGCTTTCCAAGGTCTCCAGACATTTTCTGGAAAGCCAGACTATATACCAGGCTATACATATTTCACATGCACCATGGTGTACTGATTCCTCATTGCCTAGATGGAGGTGGCTAGAAACATGATTAACTCTTTCTGAGTGTGTTCCAGTTGCTTACCAAAGCCTGTGGGGTACTTACAGGCATCCCAGTCTCACTTCAGCATGAATTTGGATCATGGCAGTGATGTTCACTGGGGGTGGGACTTCCTGCATTACATGGACTCAGTCAGTTTAAAAGAAGAGAAACTGCATTTTTAAATTTCTCCAACCAACTGAACAATTTATTAATGATTCCTTTTCTTCCTAAAAAGAAAAACCTTCCTTGTAACATTAATCAACTAATAACTTAGATAACACAATTTATGTGACATTAGAAGCTTAGTGATCTGGTGAGGTCTAATTATGAAAAATAATAATGTGTACCCAGGGACTAAACTTGCAGAAGGTTTTCTGAATCTAGATCCATTTGTTAAGTATAAGGATTCATCTACTGATTAAATTTTGGACTTTGCAATCTACAGAGGTAGGGCTTAACCTGTTTAACTAAATGCTTAATGTTAACAAAAAAACCCCACCTTTGGGCTTCAAGCATCACTGTGATCATTAAGGAAGAGGCACATGCTAGTAGTACTTGGATAAAGGAGAAAAAGTTTTCCTTGGTTTCCTGTATATCAGAGACAAGAATACCTGTAGCTGCCACCTCTGGAGCTGAGGCTGAGGATCTAGAGGATATATTGGCAGCACCTTCTCCTGAAATGACTGCTGAGCAATATGCATGTGTTACCAGAGGAAGAAAATAGCATTTGGGGCTTAACTTGACATCGGATCTTGTTGGGTGCTTTACTCCATTTGCTTACAAGACCTAGAGTCTAAATGCTGTAACACATGAAATATTTATGAATCAAAGCTTGAACCTTTCTTGCAACCTAATTGCATCCTCCAGGACCCTGCCCCTTCTCTTCTGCAAGCAGAACTGACAAACAACAGATACAGTAAGTTAACTCATTTTCAATTTTATCACAACTATTAACCTGAAGAGGAAATTCATGTCTAAGGGAAAACCCTTATCTTCCTCCTAAGACTTTTTTTTTTTTTAATGAAAATTCTTCTTGTCATTCAGCAGCTTCTTAGTGGAACTTCCTGATGCAAATACTCTTCACACGCAGGGCTTTTTCTTCCATATCCTACTGTGACTCCTGCAGAGAGGAACTGTTCTAGGTAAACGAAATCAATGAAGCTTCACTTACTGTTTAACTCGTTCAAAATGAATCTGTTCTCTAGGCTTACATCTGCATTAAACTGCTAATAGGATTCATCTTCAATGAGGCAATCGAACACTTCATTCCTGTTCTGAATTGCTCTAATGGCCTGGACTGCTAACAGGAATCCTTTGACACAGATCGACTACTTGATATTCTACCTTCTGCTGCTCCAGCTACTCTGGGATTCTTGCTAGAGAGAGGGAGAAGCAAATTAGGCACCAAATAGATAAGTTGCCTGGGACATATTGCAGGACTTCAATCAGTTATCTTGCTATCATCAGAAGAAAAACTGCTATCAATTGGAATGTGTCTGGCTAATAACTTTTTCATCTTCAACAAGTTTTTAGTTGCATTATCAACGTAAAAGTTGGTAAAAGTGTAAGATGCATATTTGCCAGAAAGACACTGGCTACCCCCTTGAACTCCAGGAATACAGTTAAGCAGGAGAAAAAAACCCCACAAAGCTGTATCTGAGAGCCACAAAGAAAGGAGAGGATAATAAGAAGCATTTGCCTATTAGATCAGTGGAGCTTTTCAATGAATTCAGTGCCATATTTGAATCCAATATCTGCAGTTAGTCCCTACAGTTCCTTGTTATCACATGGGTGTTTGAAGATGCAAACTAAAGAAAGAAAAAAAGAGAAAAGACTTTATTTTTACTCACCATAAGAAATTTAAGTGGATTACAAGCATAATTCTGTGAACTGTTGTAGTCCAGAGATTCATGGAAATTCCAATACTTTGCATTCAGATTACACACAGGAAACTACTTTTTCCCCCCTTGCTGCTATAAGCTGCTTTATACTGCTTGTGTTCTAGACAGCCAGCCTTCTTGGAAACCTGATCAGTGTTACCTTTTAGATTTGTGCCATAGTTATGACCACTTTGACAGATTTACTTTGAATTTCCACATTTTCTTTTAATTTCTATGTTGTTTTATTTCTTTCCTGTAGTTTGATGACTTTTGGCATGCATTATCTTCCCTGTATTGACTAGACACTGAAATGATCATTATGTATATATATATACATATATATATGTATGTATGTATGTATGTATGTATGTTTTTTGGGTTTTTTTTAATCCACTTGTAGTTCATAATTCATGTGTGAAAAGAGCTACTGTTAAAATTTAATTTCTACCAGACGGCTGTCAAATACATTTGACACCTCTGTTCTCTGAAGGACTGGCTAACAAAACTGCAGGACATAGGTCCAGGATTCTTCTCAAAGAACTGGTTTCAGACTTTGCCCATTTAATACTGCAAAGCTCTTTGGTTTATGGACTCAGAGATAGAGCTTCTCCTGTGCAGGCAGTCCCTAGTATTGAAAATAAAATCGCAATAACAGAAACGTTATTTATTATGAATAAGCCACATACAGCTGAGTGGGGCTTTCATCTCCAAGCTGACACTTTGACAATAAGGAAAACTAGTTTGAAAGGAAAAATGTATCTGCAATTGCACCCAGGAAGTGTTTGCACTTCATGGTGCACCAGTTCCCAGAAATGTCGTTCATACCCTTGGTTTTCAGGGCAAAGCTTTAAAGAGCTTGATAGCAGAAAAAGGGTTGCTATACACAGTAGAGAAATTAGGCTAAAAAGGAAGAAACACCCTCGCCTACCCCGCGCCTTTCAGGAGGGTGGGTCAGCCGGAAGGAACACGTTTCTTATGACTACTCTGGATGATACTGACGCGTTTCAGCTCACTCGGGGACAAATTTCTCACTAATGCCCCACACAATAAATACTTCACGTCCCCGTCTCCCAACATGGCGTGTTCCCGGTGGTCCCTCTACACCGGGAGAGAGCGCTCGCTAAAGGTGGCGCCGGCGCTCCCCGCTCTCTCTTCCATCGCGAGCTCGTTACTCGGTTAAAAGCGCGTCCTTGTCCTGCCGCCGGCTCCCGAGGGACGGCGGCTCCTCCTCCTGCTCCTGCGGGACCGCAGGGCTGCCGGCGCCGTGTGTGGGACACCGTCGGCCCTGCTTCGGGGGCTTGTCCTGAGCCATGCCGGGGCAGAAACGGGGCTTGGAGGGGCCCACGGTCGCTATGGTTTTTTGTAAGTGGAAAGCTCTGTGGTTACTTCTAGGAAGGATTGAGCTTTATTCTTTCTCGTTTTCTTTTTTTTTTTTTTAGTTTGGAGTTTCCATCCAACTTGAAATTTGTACTCCCAGAGGTGGAAATCTCTCAGTTGTTGATAAAATGTTGATAGCCATTGCTGCTGATCCATAATACGTGTATAGAACAGTCTTGTTAACACCAATGGGCCCCTTAGCTTAATGCAGCAGCCCTTGCAAGGTTGACTCCTGTTTTTATATATAAAGTACAAAACATCATTTCTGTTTGAATTTTCAGGCTGCATACAGTAAGAGAAAACTTCTAGAAAACAAGAATACTTAGGACTGAGTTATGTGAAAGCACTGAATATGGTTAAGGCACATGAGACACAGTGGGATAGTCTGAAGATCAAACAAGCAATACTTACTGATCCTAGAAACATGAGCATTTAGCCCTTATAGAAAGATTTAACACCAGATCAATTGTATCATTTAACAACATTATCCTCTCCGGAGGTCAAGGAGTCTGCATAAACCTGCCGTGAATATAAATAAAAATACTCCAAATAATTAATTTGGTGTTCTGAAGTTCACAGAAAGCAAAGATATCTTCTGAAGTAAGAGATATGAGGAGTGTGTTTCATCAGGGTGATGAAAAGAAGAAATAAATTTTTAGAAGACAGTGCTGACAAAAATCAGAGAAGTTTCTCTGATAAAGTCAACAGAAAAAATATACCATTAGTCATGAAAGTACACTTGTAATGCTGCCAGTAATAGCATCATTTGTGGGTACCACTGAAAAAATATTGTAATAGTGAAGCACCTGGCACCACTTCAGAAGTCTTGATTTCATTTTAATAGCTCTCTATCTCATTAGAAAAGACAAAAGCTGTTAGTAAATTTAAGAATAGAGTGTGTATACTACGGGTGGATCTCCAGAATTTAAAAAGATTTAAAAACTAAGAGATAGGTACTGTGATTAAAGATAGTGCTGAATGTAGCTCTGCAAATTCTTATACAAGTAAAAGCATTCCAAGAAAAAGAAAAAATAAAAAGGGAAAGCTGCAAAAAAAAAAAAAAAAAGAAACGGAATGATTTCAAAAGCAAAGCAACAGGATTTAGTTGTTGAATTGGGAAGGGCTTTGGGAAAAGGAAGCAAGCAGCCAAGCATGAGGTCTGCTCAAGAACAGTTGGAAGAGGCAAGAGATGTGACTAGACCAGACATTTCAAAAATATATGAGAAGAACTTCCAGCAGAGCAAATCTGAAGAGCCTACTTTCACACCAGTGCTGCCTGTGAGAGTGGTTGCAAGGTCTGTTGATGAAATAATTCTTTCCGTGTGGTCTACTTCTCCATCTCCCTCAGACCAGATGATCAAAGAACTCCTGGAGAGTGTTCTCAGCCAGAAATACAGCATAAAAATGGAAGTACATGAACCAGAACTCTTGTGATACTTTTCTCTTGGGTAAATATTAATTTTATTAGGGTTGTTTATTTTTTTTTCCAGCTTCTACAATGTGTTACAACACAGAAGCCAAACAAAACAAATGGATAAAGATATTAATGTATCATAGAATATTCTTCACTCTTCTGCCAGTTTGTTTGATTTCCCTTAAAAATAAAAATGAGCCAATATCAAAACACATTAAAACATAAGCTCTTTTAGGGTGTTATTTTTATTGTATTTATAGTTTAATATATATTGTTATTTATTCTCCCTTTTTAAAATGACCTATTCCAGTCTGACAGATGAAAAAAATTTATTAAATGCATTTGGAATATAATTGGAAGTAGTGCTTCTTTTAGTTATTGTTTAGCTTATAAAGTCTTGGTAAGACCAATTTTTTTTATTATCATAGCTAGGTAGATCATGTAAGCACCTGTAAGAGAGTTCCTTCAATTAATTACAGGTGGTGATACCAGTACTACTACCTATCAGGTAGATGCTAGAAAAAATTTCCTAGATTTTCACCAGAAGGTTGCCAATTAATTTTTTAACTAGACTAATAACTTAGTATCAGATGACTCTTTGTCCTTTCTTACTGAGGCTGATACTTTCGTTTCAGTTCCAGGGCAGCTGAAATTCACGGTACCCTACATGTGTCCTGTGTCCTTCGAGGGAAATGAGTTATCAGTAATGTTTCCTACATATTTTCTTTGAAAAAGTAGAGTTTCTATTATACGGATAATGTAATTTCCAATGCCTGGAGTAATTTTGGTGCCTTGAGGCTTCTTGCTAACTCTGAAGTATGATGAGTTACTCAGTTATATGTTGGGTTTAGTGTCCATAGGAGGATGTTTATATTCATGTCAGAAAGGCATTTTCTTGGTGAAGAGCCTGCAGCTCCTCTTTAGTTAGTTACTCAGATGAACTTGAGAAGGTGGTAAGTAAATGAACAACATTTATGTTCTCTGAAAATAACATCAGATTTGAATGCTTCTATTAAACACAAACTATACACTCCACTGTACTACCAGCAACAAGAGAACAAGAGAACATAAAATGTACTTGAGTTTTTTTATAAACATCTCTAGCTCTTGTCACTTAATGTCAGTAATGAGGCCCTGAGACTTTCTCTGTAATGCGTTAAAACTCTCAGAAGTGGTTTGATGGAGAAAAATTATTGTTAAAATTCAAGAAAAGACTTTTATTTGCTTAATAAGAAAATGCAAGCAGGTATTGTCTCATAACATTACAGTATCTCACTTGTTATTTGGTCAATATGTTCTTTATATTTCAGCTGATGTGTCAGTTGTGTAACAGATAATATACTGATGTATGATAAAACAGAATATTTAGGAGGCTTATTGAAAATATTTTTTCTCCCCCTTTCAGTACTATCAGATGTATTCTAAGTGTTATGGAAATGAATGAGAGACTCCAATTTATTTAATTTAGTTCTCTTCACATGGTGAGATCTCTCTCTTCCTATTGGTTTTCTTATTTTCTACTTACAGGTGATTTATGGAATGCCCTTCTCACAGTCTTAGTATCTGTTAAAATGTACCTAAATCAAGACCATGATGGTTTTTATTGTGAGTTTTCCTATTACATTGTTAATTCAGGAAGCACACGGTATCGACTATGGTCAATAAGATTAATTACAGGAAAGGCTGTGGCACTTTCTGCAACTTGTGGAAGGCAACTGCTCCATCTTCAGGAATAGACACTACTTTTCCTGGAACAGTTAACTCAAATTATTTTAGATTTTTTTTTAATGTTTTATTTTTGTAAAGTTGCACAAAACTACCTAGGAACAGATGTTGGGTAGATGATTTACATGAGTGAACTTCCAAAATCTGTTTTTTTTTTAAAGTAACCAGTGCAGTTTCTTATATTTTATCAGATAGATTGTGATCTCTCAGAGTTTCAAGCTTTGTCAAAGGTGTGCAGGGTCATAAGCTATGTTTATGTATAAATAATTCTGGTGTATAAACAAAAACATTATT
>VYZS01009774.1:13062-30735 GCA_013400695.1 Neodrepanis coruscans | reverse complement strand
TATAAATAAACATATTTGTATTTTGCGTATACGTATACACATGTATTGTATATATGCGTCTGAGTTGACTTTATTTTGCCACTTATCAAAGTCTTTTCTTCACTGGTGTTATCAGGGTCTTTTCTGCACTTGTCAAAACAGAGAGGAAAATAATTTAAAGCATGTAACTATCAAATGAGGAATCAAAGAAATATCACATAAAAATATTTAAGTAAGAAATATTTAGAGTTGATCATTAAAAACCAAACAAAACCAAACTTAAACAACAACAATAAAAAAACTTTGGTTTTCTGTATATTGGGGTTGATAATGAGTCCTTTCAGCTACGAAGTTTACCACAGACATACCAAAATGACCAAAAACATTAGAAAAGTTTATAATGAATTATCAAGGTTCTTGGGTACCTAAACAGTTTTCTACACCTGTGGGAGGAAGGCTATGTCTAATAAAGCTCTTTTAAAGACGCAGTAGAAATTTTCATCACGACGTTAAAAACATCAGTGCAGGAAACAGCTTCCTCAAGAATGGGGAGAACACTCAAGAACAGATTCCCACAGGAATTAAGAGTAAACACGGCTCTCAACACTTTTATTTCCCAAAGTTTATATCACACCTCTTTGGCTTTGTTTTTGTTAATGCAAATACAGCATCCATAGTACATATATAAGCAGTACACATCATTTCATTAAAATAACACAATAGTATTGTGCCTGTAGTTCAGCCATGGGGAGTGGACAAAAGAGAAAATACCTCATCCAACAAAGGAAAGCAATCATATACCATGTACAGGTGTCTAAAATGAAACTAAGATAATATTTGCTCACATAATTCTGTTGGTTTTAACAGAGCTGGAAAATGAATATATAAAATTTACATATTACGCAATGATTTAGAAACGTAAGTTGATCCATTTGGGTTGAATGAAGGTCTTTGTGAAAATTTCTCTTTGATTCCATGAATTGGACAATAAGCTGCATAGGGAAAGAAGCACAACTGGCTTGGAGGGACTGTGATAATTAATAGCCCATGTTAATCATTGTGTTTGAAAACATGCATGTTTTGCAAAGAAAAAGGAAGTTGTTTGGTATAGCTTGAGAAGAGAATGCTGAATCTGTTCTTTTTAGTCTGAGTTGTTACTCCATTCCTCTGAGGTTTTTTCCTTGCTTTCACAGTGATGAAAAAATATATAATGTGAATTGTATTTTTAGTTGGCAGTTTTTTTCTGCCAAAGGTAGATAAATTACTGAGGCTTTGGTTAAAAGCAAACCACCAACATGTACATGTACATGCAAAGCCATAGCTTTTTATTGCTTTCTAGTTTACATTTTTGTGGTAATACGTTCATCTATTGCTTTGTGTTGGCCTACAGACTCTTTTTTTTTCTTTTCATTTTCTAATAATGCAAGAAAAAAATATTTGAGTTGAGAATGCTTCTTATGTGGTATTAAAGTTAAATGCAAAAAAACCTAGGCCTTAAAAAAATTGGCATTTTTAGATTGCTAGGTGGACGACACACTCAGTGGAATAAAAATTTTGTAAAATTTTTGGAATAAAAATGTGGAAATTTTTTACATGACTAAAGCAAGTGAATGTATGTAATGCCAGGAAAGGGTGACATGACAAACTAGTTCTAATCGATGTTCAACTCATAGCTTTACTGCTTTTTTGCATCAGCTCATGGCTCTGAAATACTTTGCCCATAAATATTTAATATTTATGTCGTAGAGTTTTTTTTTTAAGAACAGTACTCTGAAATGAAGTGTAGTTTAGATGTGATACTTGTTTGTTACTGCTATCTTTAAAAGTTGGCTCCTCAAGCCAGTGTATGACACAAACGGTAAAGTATGTGTGCTGAGTTATGTGCATGTATGCTAACCACGTGCTTAGAAAGCACACATTCCCTGAAATTACCAAAATTACCGTCTGTTTTGAGAACTGATGCTGCATTTCAATTCTGCCCTTTTTTTTGTAATTTATTTTCCCTATGGATATACTGTATCCAAAAGGAGAACGAGAAAGAATAGTATGTCTGGGAACTGCAAAAATTGTAATCACTTTCCTGTTAGTGGAAGAATTATCATTTTCCTCTGTGGAGAAAATGATTAGCTGAAAGGGAGGACTGTAAATGTGTGTAAATGTTTGCAAAAGATGAGCCTAAGATCATTTGTTTCTGAATGTTTCTTTCATACTAATTTATATAATTAAGACTCGAACTTTAATTTGTGCATATATATTGTTTTGTTCTGTAAGATAGTAGTATAACTTTTTTTTCACATTCTTGCTTGACATTAGTTTTCTTCTCTTGCTTACACAACAGGCATCAACTGAACGTAAGGAAATAAAAAATGAACCTAAAGTCTTGCCAAGTTTTCACCAAGCAAGCTTGGTAACATTCTGAATTATCTAGGAATGTTAAAATATAATAAGTTAATAGTGCTTCTGTTTGCTTGCAGAGTTGTTAAGATAGGTAGTTCATATTTTAAGCTGATAAAACTGGAAAGGAAATTAAACAGTCTCTGAAAACATTTTGGTACTTCATAAATCACAAGTATACCTTTATTTTTCTCTCATCCCTTTATGAGTCTTGTTCTTGTCTTTTCATATGAGATTTGCTGGATATAAAGAACTTTGCTTTTATTAAGTAGCTTGGTGATTAGGGAAATGAAATTCTAAGACATCCATCTATATTCATATATATTAGTACCCATCATTCTATGCCTTTCATTCAAACTGTTTTCAAAATTCAAATATTTGAACTTAGATATTTTTGGGGAATTGCATAATGTTTAGAGGTGTTACTGATTTATTTGCTCTAAACGATCATAAATCTATTGATATAAATTTCTGATATATGTTTCTTCTTATATTTTGCAGTTTTTTTCTTACCAGTTCAATCTGTAGAAGAAACATTTGATAAGAAATTTCTATAAATGCTATTATTATTGTTAATCCTTGTAGGTCCTTTTCCTATTATTGTGTTTATATTTGGAAATCTCATTAGCTATTTAGGAAAAATTTGTCTTAAGATAAAATTAGTACAATGTTCTAGGTGTTTCATGGATGTTGAAAGAATAATTGTATATAATAAACATTGTACTGAATTACCTGCCAGGTAGGACAAAAACATTTTTTAAAAAAATTTGTACATTCATCTTTTACACTCATCTTTTTCTCTTTCTCTCTGAAGTTCTGAAAGAATCTCAAGCAGCAGAAAGTGAATCTCAAGCAGCAGAAAATAAATCTCAGCCTAAAGATGAGCTGTTAACATATAAGAAGCAGGTGAAGCAGGTAAGCAGGTTTAGTCCTATTATGAGATAGTATTGGTTTTCCGATGCTTAAGGTTTTGATGCTTTATAGCATACAGAGATCTGCAAACTCTTTCCTTACTCCCTGCCCTTTAAAAGAAGATTTTCTATAAAACAGGTCTTCGTACTGGTCTTGCAGCTTAACCTAAGAGGAAAAAGCAAATTAAGGTTCATTCGGTCAGATGTTGGGTTAGGCTTTTCTTTATGAGATTGGAAAGAAGATTATAAATGAAACAATGTATAAATAGAATACTAATCTACATTTAACAAGTGGATGTCTGCCTGGAAAATGGTTTAATGTTCAATATCCTTTTTTTTGGTGATATTTCACCTGACAAAAACTGTCATTAGGGTATCAATTCTATTAAGCAAAACATTTTTAGTAGAGAACACATACCACGTTTATATGGACAGTACCACAGAGGACAAATTTGTTGTCAAGATTGACTAATGTCTTTTCTCTTATGCTGTTAATTTCTAGCATTCTGGGATTTCAAGACTACAATCAGATACTAAAATAAACCCCTAACTATTCCTTCAGCAGCTTTGATGTAAATGATTACTTTGCCCTAACATTTTTATATAGGCTTATTGTGAAACAGAATAACACTGTTTATAGTATTCAAGAGTATATAACGAGAAGGACAACCAGGAAAGGGATATATTTCCACTAGGCAGAGTTGTGCAGAGGTACAATATAGCCTTGGCCAAAACTTGAGTAAATGGTTTAACATGAGGTTGGAGAAGGTACATGGGAAGATAGTCAAGAACCAAAGATGCACACATCTTACTCTGAAGAGCTAAGGACAGGGGAGCTCTTGGAGCAAATCAGAGGGAGATCAGAGAAATTCCCTATAAGTCCTGATGCTGAATTCTGCAATGGGACTGCAGCAGACATGAAGTAGAGACCTATGGGGCGTAGTGATGCAGACCCGAGCAGTTCCAATTGGCAGACATTCTTTCACAGTTAAGGATTAATATTTCCTAGCAAGTTTTGTGGTAGTAAAATTATTTCTGTTAATGGGTTGAAGTTCTTCTGTTGAACAAAATGGATGAAAATTAAATTATATTACTTTCTAAAAATTCTGCTAGATTATAAAAAAAAAAGAGTGCATTTTGAATTTTCCCTTACAATATTTGTCTGTTTACATGTCAGAAATGTTTCCAATACCTCAGTAACTGAAATCTCGCTTGCCATCTGTACTTATAGTGATTTATATAATTAATATTAATCATAGAATCATTAAGTTTTGAAAAAACCTTTACAATCATCGAGTTTAACCATTAACCTAACACTGCCAAGTGCTTCACTAAGCCATCTCCCTAAGCGCCACCTCTACATGTCTTTTAAATGCTTCCAGGGATAGTAACTCCACTCCTTCCCTGGGTAGACTGTTCCAAAGCTTGGCAACCCTTTCTATGAAAGACATTTTTCCTCATATTCATATCTAAACCTCCCCTGGTGCAACTTTATACTAATTCTTTTTGTCCTGTTGCTTTTCACTCAGGATAAGACACCAACCCTCACCTCACTACAGCCTCCTTTCAGGTAGTTTTAGAGAATGATAAGTTCTCTCAGCACCTGTATCCCCAGATTAATCAATCACAGCTTCTCAGCTCCTCCTAAGACTTGTGCTCTAGAGGCTTCATGAATTCCACTGCCCTTCTCTGGAAAGACTCTAGCACACCTATGTCTTTCTTTTAGTGAGGATTCCAAGGCTGAACACAGGATTTGGGGTGCGGCTTCATCAGTGCCGAATACAAGGGTACAATCACTGCCCTGGTCTGGCTGGCCACACTATTTCTGATACAGGTCAGGATGCCACTGGCCTTCTTGGCCACCTGGGCACATTGCTGGCTCATGTTCAGTGGCTGTTGACCAGCACCTCCAGGTATTTTTCTGTTGAGCATCTTTCCAGCCATTCTGCCCCCAGCCTGCAGTGCTGCTGTTGCCGTCAGGCCTCGGCCCGGCTGAGATAAGAAGTGAGACAGGACTCGCAGTGAAGGGAGAGAACAGCTTTACTCTCGGTGCCCGACGATCCAAAGAGGAAATTCATAACAATCTCTCCAATTTTATAACCTCTAGTGCCCACCCATTATACCTTAGCCAACTAAACCCCATCTTACTACTATGCCCCCAAAACATCCAACCGAATGGAATCTAATTACCTATTCCAACCCCCTGTTCGTTCCCCCAGGTTCTTATGTTTTGGTCTAGCTACCCCTTTATCTATACAGAAGAATGCAAACATTTGAAGGACAGGCCGTTTTCTGCCCTTAATATTCTAAGTTACTCAGCTACCTAGCTATAGTGAATTCCCAAATATTAAGCATCCCCCTTATGGCATCACTGCATGGGGTTGTTTTGACCCAAGGACAGGACTCAGCACTTTGCCTTATTGAACATAATTCAGTTGGCCTTGGCTCATTGTTCCAGCCTGTCCAGATCCCTCTGTAGAACCTACCTACCCTCATGGAGGTCACTCCTGCCCAACTTCGTGTTGTCTGTGAACTTGCTGAGGGTGCACTCAATCCCCTCATACAGAACATCAATAAAGATATTTAACAGGATTTGCCCAAATATAGAACACTGGTATATAGCACTGGGGAACAGCACTGGTGATGGGCTGCCAGCTGGATGTAACTCCATTCACCACCAATTTCTGGTGTCAGCCATCCTGCCAGGTTTTATCCAGTGAACAGTGCACGCATCCAAGCCATGAGCAGCCAGTTTCTCCGGGAGAATGCTGTGGGAAATGGTGCCAAAAATTTGATTAAAACCCAGGTATACACACAGCATTCACAGACAACCTCATCCACCAATCAGGACATCTTGTCATAGAAGGATATTAGGTTAGTCAAACAGGACTTGCCTTTCATAAACCTGTGTTGACTGGGCCCAACCCTCTGGTTGTCCTGTACATTCCACAAGATGATTTGCTCCATGACCTTCCTGAGTATTGAGGTTAGGCTGAGAAGCCTCTAGTTCCCTGGATCCTCCTTCAGACCTTTCTTGTAGGTGAGCATAACATTTACTAACTTCCAGTAAACTGGCACCTCCCTGGTTATTCAGGACTGCTAGTAAATGATTGCGAGTGGCTGGGGAGCACTTCCAACAGTTCCCTCAGTACTTTTGGATGGATTCCATCTGGCCCCATAGACTTGTGTCTATCTAAGTGGTGTAGCAGGTCACTGATCTCCCTTTGAATTATGGGGTTTGTCCCTGTCTTTCAGCTCAGGAGACTGGGTACCTAGAGAACAGCTGGTCTTACTGTTAAAGACTGAGACAAGGAAGGCATTAATAATGATTTTTTAAAGTGGTTTTAATAGTATACACTACAATATCAATTGATCTGTTGCTTGCTAAACTAAATATGCTAAATGACATCTAAAAAATGCACAGTATAATGTCACTGATGGTAATTTTTAGAATATTAATGAATGGATTAAGACTACTTATTACTTCTAAATTATGTACTACTATTTACCAACAGAACAATTTTCCCATTTTTTAACAGTACTGGGGTACTGTGATGATGTTTTTAGACAGTATTAAATATTTTGGGCAGCATGGCACTTCTGTAATGCATTGGTGGTATTGTTGCAGCAATGCTTATCAATGTGTGTTCAGTGATCTTACAAGAAAAAGTAATTCACAAGATTGGCACCTGAAAAGATAATATACATTTGGTTGTATTTAACACAAGTACTACATAATTCAAATACATTATTTAATTTGAAAGTGAATGCTTTCAGTTTTACACATGGAAAAATTAATGAAGAAAAGTTTTCAGAAAAATACAGAGAAATGGTTTTAAAAGCTTATATATACTAGCTGAATGCTCTAATGCATCCTTAGCAGAACTATTTTTATACAGAGTGATGGTAATGTACTATATATTAGTATTTCTATAGAACAGTATTCACTGGCATGTTTTTGTTACATCTTATTTTTGAAATTTTGCTTTGCTTAGTGGGCTGCAGAGCCCACGCAATTTCAAGATAAATTTATTACGTAGATGAACTTTCAAATTTGGCTATACACAAAGAACTCAGATGAAACAATGCAGATATTTGCATTAGTTACTGTGATTTTGTATTACATTTGTAACTAAATTACATAAGTATTTTGATTAAAAAAGTTGTATGTTAGTTCACTGGTGTTTCTACAAAGAAAAAGTCCGAGATTATATTTAAAAAATGGCCATCTAATAGTGTGTTGGGTCATGTTTTCTGATTTTAGGTTTAAAGAATTTCCTGCCTGCTTATATAGTCTACATTATCCATTTGCAAGAGTGTGTTGAAGTCCCATTCCATGATTTGTTTCACAAAACAGGTATGTTCATAGAAATTTGACGAATTATTTTACAATAGCAGCTGTAGTAATTTGAGTTTTGGAGGATTCAATTAGCCATATTGGATTTCTAATAGATCAACAAACGTTGTTGAGTATCTTCTGCTTCTTTGGATATCACTTGCATGACATTTTTTTTTAAATTATTTGAGTATCTAGGCATTCCAAAAGCTGGAAATGGCAATGCATTTTGTNGGTGTAACCTCTTAGTCTTTCCCCTCCTCCCTTCTTGGGTGACACGTGGTCGGCGCAGGGGATTGGGAACTGTCTTGTCCGAGCTAGGGTGTAACATACATTCCCTTCCCACTCCCCTTCTCAGGTTACCCTGTGTGTGTGTGTGTGTGTGTGTGTGTGTGTGTGTGTGTCTCTGTCAGAGGGAGTCCCGGCGGGTCATAATTGGGCAATCACCCCCACTTATTCCCCCATATATCTACCCTTTAATAAATTGCTGCCTTCCCTATCTCTTGTCCATTGATAAACTTAATATTGTCCAAAACCAGGACACATTTAATCAGACTAGTCTTTTTCTTTAGATTTGACAAGAAATCATAACAGAAAAATTTACCTGGCATTAAAAAGAAAAGTCATAGTCTTATATTTGGTTCATTTTATTGATGTGTTTTCAGGTAGACATATTACTTTCAAGCTTTTCTGCATTCTTTAGTTTTGTTAGCTTATTTTCTCTATGTGAAATTTTTATCAGCTTCCAGTTTCTCTGGTAAGCATCAAATATCTGACTTTGCTCCTTTGTATTTTTTCATGTATATGCTGATATAAAAAAGTGTTGGTTTCAAAAATGAACGAACAGCATATGACACTATTTTAACTTTGAATAAGCCTTTTTAGAAAGTAGTGATTCATTTGGGTATCTTCTACAGTTCTCATCTTTTACTTGGTGGCTTATGTACATGTTTATGAACTATAAACTTCCATAATTTTTTCCTGAGGTGATTTCTTCTAAGAACTTAACTACTGCTGAAGTTATCAATAACAATAAACATTGTTCCCAGACAAAGAAGATGAAAATGCTATATTTTTATGATTCATTTGACCAGATATGTGACTGAAATCTAAATTAGAAAGGCATTTGCTTGCAGTAATTGTATTCTTTTGGGTTTCTATAAACTAAGGTAACCAGCCTTTCCAGACTTGCAGAATTAATCACCATGATGTATCAGGAAGAGCTGGGCCTAAAGGACCCTACTTTTCATATTGAGATAGACACTTCTTTCAAGAAGAAGCACTTTAAAAGCACTTTTTTCACCACTATGTTTCTATTTCTGTCTGTCTTTTTTATGCTATGATTATACTTCTTTATTTTCTTGAACCTGTTTTGTTGTGTTACATGTGCAAGCTTTTAGGTGGAGTTCAGAAGAATCCTTTCTATCAATGGCACTGCTAGTCTGGTTTAAAGATACTTAGCAGTTTGACGGAAACAGAATTGTTGAATGGTTGAGATCGGAATAGACCTCTGGAGATCATCTCAATATGGAAAAAGGATACAATGGCACAAGAGTATAGATTCTGTGGCTCAGTTTTATGACACAGATGCAGACATTTTGGCAGCAATGATGACTTCAGTAGTTCCTTTTCCTTGTTCTTTGCTCTTGCTCCTGGATTACAGTGAGTTGTCCTGGACAAAATTTCTAGGCAAGGACACTCTACAAAGAGAATCAGAGATCTACATTAATTTCTGTCTTCCCTTCACACTTTTTTTTTGTATTTTTTTCCAGCATGGATCAGTTATTTGATTAATTTTGCAGTGCAAAAAAAAAAAATTGGTGCAACTAAACACAACTAATAAATATGCCTGAGCTGTGGGTGGAAACAGTGGGCATTCCTTACACCTATATTTCTGCTGAAGTTCCTGTATTTAATAAATATGACCTTGAAAAAACTTTCCTAAAGACATCATCCTTTAAACTATGTGTATATTTGAATTTGCTTAAAATGACAATACAAGTTACAGATGTGTTCATGCTCTTCTAAGTTTATTAGCTCTGCATATTAATATTATGACTCTGGGGCTCATTTGATTATTCTCTTTGTAATATATTGAAATACGCTCACCTTCTACACTAGTAGGACAATTTAGATAAGGTACATTGGAAATTTTGATTTATCACACTTTTATACCTATTCTTTATACTGAATAGCTGTGGGCACTGCTGTAACATGTATAGTGACAGCAGTTCTAAACAGCTGTACTTTAATTGAATTGTTTTCTTCTGATAGTCAGAGTTGTTTGTGTCATTGCTTCTCATACTACTCGAGAGTGGGTGTGAAAATATCTGTGTAGCTTAACAATTTGTAATACTGTATTTATCTGCCCTTTATAAACATTTTAGGCTCCATCCTTGGATGTGCTACATGTTGAAGGAAAAGCAATACAAGGAATTGAACTGGATCAAGTTCAGAAAGAACTATGAGAAGAAGACAGCTTGCAACAATCTTTGGCTTCCCAGGCTTCAAATTTCAAGTAATTTTTGAATCTTATTTCATTATTATATGAAAATTACCGAAAATATATTGTTATTGGTACATAGCATCATAGCCAAGTTTGGAGAAGAAATAATGCTATCTGCCCAAATTTGGACCTGAACACTTAAAATTCCAGCTCTAAATTATCAGGTTTAGTTTGGTATCTCTAGTTTTAATGTTCTGTTTATCTCCTTGAAATAATTCTGATATGTTTTTTAAAATCCAAAGGGCCTATTCAGTCCGGTTATATGCAGATGAAACTTCTCTTGACTGCGTCAGAAACTGAAGTTGCTTATGTGGGGCTGAATTTGTCCGTACAATTCCAAGCGTAATCTAATCAAAATAATTAAAAACAAACAATGGAAAATACCACAAATTTAATATAAGCAATGCCAGCTGTAAGTCATCATCTTTAAATAGAGAAGATGTATTAAAAATTCATTAACTTGAATTTGTATTACAGTCAGTGCTTGTCTGAAATTCAAGAGATTTTACATGGAGAGCTATAATTTAAGGACAACTGCTTATTACCTTGCTCTCATTGTAGGTTCTCTCTGTCATTCTGTAGTAGGAGTGCAGATTACAGAAGTAGTACAGACTGTGTCCTAATTTAACTGATCCTGTCCATCCCATGTCAAGTCAGACTCTTCAGTTTTATGGTCTTCACTGCTAATAAGATCTTCACAGATAGCTTTGTTTCGGTGTAGCATAGGTTACTTCTTCACTTCCCTATAAGAAAAAGACAAAAAGAAAAAAGAAGCTTTATTTATTAGATTTTGTTGTTCTTAGGGTCCCAAAAGGTCTATCGGATACAAAAGAGAGCTTTTTTATGGCAAGCCTTAAGTTTGTAAATGGATAATACTTTCAATTAAGTAGCTGAGAATAGTCATGGGAAAAGAATTCTTAAGTTTATGAAACAGTCAAATTGGCATTTAAGTGACCCTTTGCATGCCATTGCTTATCTGCATTGCTTAAAGATCATTTGGTTAGCAAGATTATATATTAAAACAAATAGTGTCAACAGACAATGAGTGTTTTACCTTCAATAAATACTTACTGTCAGATTATCAATGGTGCAGAAACTGCACAATTTTCTAAAAAACCCGTATTTAGTGCATTAAGTGAAGGTAATGTAGGCCACACACATAGTATTGTTTTTTCATGTCCCCTTTTTCAAAGAATGATAAATAGTCTATTTTAGGAGAGTGTGTGCTGTAAAAACATTCACCTTTACCTGCAGCATGCCCCAAATATTTCCGTTTACATTGATAAAGCATTCATTTAGTTCGTTTAATGAAATGATAACTTCTACACCAGAGCAGTAATGGTAATGCAATTAAAATAACATTCAAATTTGTTTTTTTGATTTGAAGTAAATGATAAAACCTAGGGAAAAAGTTCCTGGAAATTTTAAAATTATTTTGCCAGCTATCATTTATAGAAATCATTCCAAATGTTGTAAGTTCAAAGTTAAACTGTGTTTGCCATCTATTTTAATTTTAATTTTAATTTTAATTGTGTGGTAATTGTATTGTAGAGAAAGTATTGCAGCATCATGAACTACTGTCAACATTTATGAAGATTGTACACTTGCTGTTGAGTTAAAAAAACAGTGTGGAATATTTCTTTCTAATTCAAAATTAATGTGATCTTCCTATTAAAGCACTGATCTCTGATTTCAGTTAGTTAAAAAAAAAATCCTTTGCATAGAAAGGGATCGCTGTAAGCATGCCTTAAAATCTAATCAATCTTATGTGTTATGTGACTGCTTTTCAACCTGGATGTTTCATTTTTATGTTTACCTTTCACATTTTATTTCATGACCTTGACTCTGTTCACATTCAGGCAAAACAGCCATTGATTTCAGTAGAGGCTTTGGATTGTAAGATCTATGAAGCTGTCTTTTTGAAGCATAAAGTAACTAAGCTCTTTTCTATACATTAAAGTTATATGACTTAAAAAAATATTTTGAGCAGTTTTAATTAAAGTAGAGAGACATTGATATTGTTTTTACTATGGGGTTGTCATAAGCCTATAAACCTCCAGACTCAAACTGTATTAATGTAGTGGAGATATATCTGATAAATATTTCTTGTGATGATTTTTTAATTGTGAGCCAAAGTTCTATCACATTGATTTTGCTGTGGTGTTTTTTCTTTACTAGTGTGACTTTTACTTTTTTTGCTGTAAATTTATTTTTTTTTAGGAAATGTAAGCAAATATAAAATATTTTTGTAATGTGAATATGTATTGCATGATAAATCAATCTTGTGTTTTTCTTTATTTAGTTTTTTAATTCTTGGTGATTTCCCTTTTAAAGTATATGTTTATAGCAAAAAGCATAGATCTTTCCAACAAAAAGTCAAGTCTTTATAACAAAAAGTGAAGTTATTGAAAGTGACATTGTCTTAGGAAAACCTCAGAAAAATAGTTAAACCCGAAAACTGTTCTGTATAATTTCAAAGTGGAATCTGAACCATTTCCACTTGGGATTTTCTCATAAAATACAAAAGCACTTATGAAATTTAATTAAAGTAACTTGTATTTTGGATCCATTTCTGATTTTTTTTTCTACATCTCAGACATTTTCCATATACTGGTTTTCACATTGTAACTGTCTGCATGTTAGACATTTATTAACTTTGTAGAGTTCATACAGTAGCTGGAGACTTTTTAGAATTTGATCCGTGGCCTATGGAAGTCAATAGACTTTCATCACCTTCAGTACAACTTAGACTAGAGAGTTAAATGGTAGAATTTTTTAGTTATTAACTTTTTGAAGATAGTCAAAGACCCCATGTTTCCTCTAAAATCAACAGATTAATTGAAGAGCTAGGAATAAGTTCAAGCAATAGCATTTCATAAAACTAATTCAATGTTTTAATGGTATTTTCAAAGTACTCTCTCCTGGGAGAGAATGTGAAGATGAATATATATGTAACGTTTTTACACAACATTTATCCACATACCTAATTTAATGTGTAAAATCTGCATTACTTGATTTAAGTTTTCAGTGCAACAAAGGAAAGACCTACATAAATTGGGAGAGGAAAATTGTGACTTCTGCACTTACTTTTTTACTTTAAAAATATTACCAACAGTTTCTAAATAATATGATCTCTACTTTTAGTAAAATTTACCAGTCACCTTGTGACAAGTATTTATGCTTGCAGTTTATATCCTGTGCTCAGCATTGTCCAGGCGCTCATCATCTATGTACTAATTATCCTGCTTTTATATTGCCTCCTCATTTACAACTAGTTTATCATGCTCTAGACAAAAGAGGTCATAATGCATTATTTACAGCAGAGGACATGATCAGTAAGGAGGAAGGACCAATATATTTATTTGAAAGAACAAGCTGAAAAAAAAATGTATAAAATTATTTTCAGACTTACTATGATTTAATTACTTTTGTCATGTAGAGGAGCAGGTGTTGAGAAATAACTTTTGTGGTGTTTCAGGATTTTGTAATTTTAAAGATGTGGAAAAGAAAGTATTTGAAAAAATTCCTTTATTTGGAGGATGTATTTTAAGATAATTACAACAAGGCTACTCAAAAGTTTGTATCTTGCTTAGAATGTAAAATGTATGCTTTTGAAAATAAATTGTGTTTTGTAGTTATATTTTAAGTTATAAGCCAAAATTTAGGTTATAAATATATTCTACTCTTATGAGAGTTTCCATTGAAATAACAAGAAATACTAAGCCAATACAGTAGTCTTTCTGTGAATGCAAAATTCTACAATGGTAGAATTTATCTCAACCCTTTATCACAGACAGAGTCTTACCTCAATCCTGATTGCAAACACTTAGGAACAAGCATAACTTTAAGCAATCAAATATAGTTCTATTGAGTTCAACACATGCACAAAAGGAAGCACATACATAACCCGGACCTAGACAAACTTCTAGTCAAAAGTATTCATTGTATATGTAATAGGTGGTCATGTGATAACAGGATATTTAATAAATGATGAGCGTAATAGTTAATTCTTCTGAGGTTAACACAGAATGTAAAGGATCTGCCAAAAAATTTGTTCCATGAGAAGTAGTGAGTAAATGTAAATTAATTTTGGAATAAGCCTAGTCAGTTTTATCATGTTATTATGTTACCAATTGTTATAGTTGATGGTAGTAAATTCCTAAATATTTGTTTTGTTTCAGTTTGGTGGTTTTTAAATTTTTTTATTTGTTTTGCACTAAATAATGTGCATATGAATGAATATGAAGCATATTCTTTTTTCATTGCTTATTACATTGTTTGCTTCTTTGTGTATTTCTACTTTGTACAGTAATATAAAAAATTCAAAATTATAATATTCTGAAGTTTTTTCTGATGGTTTTTCAGATTGTCAGTTTGCTACTTCTAGTTACTGAATATCACCAACTCCAGAAATACCAAATTATTGCTTCTAAAGTCTGTAGTGACCAAAGAATGATAGAGTGGTAAATAAGGATAAGGTTTGGTCAGTTTTACAAGGCAATTTGTGTATCTTGTTAACTTGGGTTCACTTGAAAAACATGTGTTTTAGTGCAGCCAAATGCAAGGTCATAAGGATAAGAATAGGGAATTAGGGTTATACTTTGTAGGAGGGGAGATTGTATCCTGAAAAGCAGTAACTCTGAAAGCAGCTTTACAGTCCTGAAAGATAAGCAACAGAAGATGTCTCTGTAATACTCTCTGAACTTTAAATTAAACATGTTTACCTTAAAATAAGGGAAGAGAGACATTAGCAATAATATAGAAAAAAAGAAATTTTGGGGATTAGAAATGTTATACAGAGCTTTTCTGTTCCAGGTAACTGCTCTAGCAACTGAGACAGTCATGTCAGCACATGTTCTCTTTCTTGTCTGCATGACTTTTGCATTCTTTTCAGCTCAACAAGACAACTTCCTGTACCCAGAATAGTCAAATAATCTAATGGTAAGTGAGGTTTGAATTCTCAGACAAGCAATGAATTCTCATTTCCTGGCTCTGTGCTTCAATAATATATTATCATAAAAAGGTAGGAATCACATCTCTGTTTTTTCCTCTTTTAAAAGAAAAAAAAAGCACCTTACCCCACCTTGAAAGAGTGGATGCATCCACTCTTAGAAGAGGGCTCCATGTTCTGGATTTGAAATGGAGGGAAATAACTGCCTGCAACCCCTGAAAAAGTTCTAGAGAGAGTCAGCAGATTTTTGGTAAATCTGTGATTTTTATTCCATATTAATGTTTTTAGGAATGTTGTGCTTTTAATGTGCTTAACTGAGAATTCCAAATAATGTTACAGGGGAGCAAGCAGAAGTGTCAATTCCTGTATGTATTCTCTTTTTCTTGACTCCCAGTTCTGTGTTAAAACCTATAAGATCGTTATGTAGGTTTTACACAAGAGAGAGAGAGTTGGTTTGAATATGTTACCTCTATGGTACAGTTTCTGATGCAAAAGGATCTGCTAAAAGGAAACTAACAGTCCTAGTAGTTGAGTTTTCACCCTAGACAAATCAAGACTAGCTGTTGGATTTCAGTGTGTAACAATGAAAGTAGCAAATACTGAAATTATCCATTATTTACTGCCTTCAAGTCAAGACTGGATTTCTTTCTGAGCTTTCACCCCACCAATTGTGAGTTTGGTACAGGAATTCTATTATATGTATTATTTAGAAAGTCAGGTTAGCTAATAATGATGTTTCTCTCTGCCCTTAAAATATGAATCCATAAATTGCTTTGCGAATGCTTTTAGTAATTGAATCCTTTTGATGTAACCGAGATTATCCTAAGCATCAAATCAAGATTATCCTAAGCATTATTTCAGGGTACAGGATTAGGCCCTGATGTTTCCCTTTGGGTTTTGTGTGCTTCTGCTTTTGTCAGCAGTTTGAGTAGCATATGGATACAATTCATGGCCTTTGTCAAAGTGTTTGCTTTTGATTCAGCAACATTTTCTGTCTGCTGGACAGATACATACAGAGAATATAAGGATTCAACAAGAATAAGGACACTGATCAGCACTGTAAGCAGGGGTCTCAGCATACCGCAGTCATTAACTATTTTGCAGGATATGGTGGGACAGAATTTAAGGAAATTCTGAGAAAATAAATCAATGGTTCTCATGAGCCTTTCTTAGGTGTGAGAAGCAGTTTAAGGGTGGGCAAAAAGGTGTTCAGAAAGGAAACCCCATGAACTTACAAAGTCAGTGATGGAGTTAGAAGTCACAAAAATAGAAGTTAACATTTTAGTGTTTTGGAGATGACAAAAAAGGAAAGGACAAAAAAGCAGAAGAACATCTTATATTTGAATGAGAGTTTTTTTTCTATCACTTCAAAGGGTGAGATAGTGTTCCAAGGAAGCAACTATGATCTTTGTAGTAGCACTTTGAATGACTGTGAACAAAACAAGGTGATGCTTCGCTAACTATAGAAACAGATGGTGTACAGCAAGTGAGATATGAAATTAAATACCAGACATTAGCTTTGTAGAGGGATTAGAAAAGGAAGCTGAATTTCAGAATGTTGTGAATGGTGTGTGTGTTCTGAGTCTGTGCTAGCCATAGTGAATGAAGAAACAAAGAAGTGAGGAGGTCATGAAGGTTGAAAAGGAAAGATAAGGACCCTTATCTTTCAACCTTGCTGAGGTAGACTGGAAGCTTGACATCCCTAAGATCATCTGATATTTTTGTTGGTGCAGAACAGAGTGATGAATCATGCTCTGATTTGTTGTCATGGAGAGGGAATTTGCATGTGATCTTTGATTAGAACATTACTAGACACTGAGTAGAGGAAAAAGAGGAGAGTAAATGACAGAAACCCTTGATATATCCAGGAAGTTGAAGAATTTAGATGGGAGTGGAACTAGAGATGAATTGTAGAAGGTATAGAAGGACAGAATTTGAAGATGAAAATGCCTTTGTTTTCAAGAAGTAGACAAGAGGTTGAGGAAATTGAGGGTGAGTCTGAGCTTTATGAATGATTAAAATTTTTTGAGAAGAAAGTTTTAGATTGAGAGCTACATTCCCTAGAGAGGAAGAGAATTAAACTTTAAAAAGAAGCACATACTAAAATTCTTTGCTGAATTAATTTAATCTTTGAAATCTAGAGAACTAAATTCTTTGGAGCACTGCCATCTAGTGGCACCATCTACAATCACCTAGTTCTCATTTTTAAAACTGCTTGCCTTGCACGAGCCTTGAAGGTCAAAGGTATCATTTATCTGACAGTAATTTAGGTCCATTTCATAACTGACAGATTCTTTTCATTTATCTAATTTCACAAATGCAAATTATCTCTGTGTGGGTATGCATGGCTTCTGTGTGGTAGATAGTAAATTTCAAATGACTTTATTAACTGTTTAAATAACAATAGATTTTTTTTCTCTTATTCTGAGTTCTTGTTTGACTGTAACAAAGTCCAAAGACACTTACAATGATAGGATTTTATGGTAAATCAAGAAAGCAATAATTTTCTTGCTTCAGAGTCTTGTCTTCACTATGAAAAATATCCACAGGCTTAAAATATATAGAACTTATTCACATCTGCAAAAAAAAAAAAAAA
>VYZS01009774.1:0-12539 GCA_013400695.1 Neodrepanis coruscans | reverse complement strand
ATCAAGATGTAAACTTCCCAAGGTCAGGTACAACTGTCTCCTGAGATTGCCTGTATTAAATTTATTTCATCAGATAGCAAAGGTGGCTTGCTTTTGCACTCCTGTTTAATCTTGGTATACTCTGCAGGCATCAGATATCCGAGTTAAAAAAGTTGGAGTTTTTTTAAGCCATGAAAACAAGTATTAAGCTAAATTTATTTTTATGAAGGTTATGTATGGATTGTTAAACCTGATCCTCACAGATACCTACAAAAATTTTAACAAGATTTGTACTTTCATGTTATGTTTGTTCAGATTCCTTGCTGGAATGCTTGCATCTCCCCAACACATTCTGATTTTCCACTTTTTTACCAGCACATGGAAACAATATTATTAGATCAGTATTATTATTATTTGGAGCTTTCATGCGTGTTGCTTCCCCCTTCCAGAAATAAGAAGTCTGATTGTTGTTTTGCATTAACTCATAGTGGACTCTGTAGTATAAACTCATTGAATTGAAAACAATTTGTGATGAAAGTGCCCTAAAAGAAGGACAGCTCTTTTTAAGTTGTTGCCTTGAGACACTTTTAACCACCAAACAATAAGGAATATTTCGATTGTTTTATACCCTTTTACACGTTGCATAGCTTCACTTGACATTCCTTTTATGCAGACACCCACCCTGAAGAGACAGTATCACCTGTGGTGGGCTGGCTCTGGCTGGAGTCCAGGTGCCCACAAAAGCTGCTTCATCAGTGTCCTCCTCAGCTGGGTACGGAAAGGAAAATACAATGAAAGACTTACGAATTGAGATAAAAACAGGGAGAAATCACTCATCAATTACCGTCATGGGCAAAACAGACTTGACTTGGGAGAAAAAAATTTAATTTNTGATGAAAGTGCCCTAAAAGAAGGACAGCTCTTTTTAAGTTGTTGCCTTGAGACACTTTTAACCACCAAACAATAAGGAATATTTCGATTGTTTTATACCCTTTTACACGTTGCATAGCTTCACTTGACATTCCTTTTATGCAGACACCCACCCTGAAGAGACAGTATCACCTGTGGTGGGCTGGCTCTGGCTGGAGTCCAGGTGCCCACAAAAGCTGCTTCATCAGTGTCCTCCTCAGCTGGGTACGGAAAGGAAAATACAATGAAAGACTTACGAATTGAGATAAAAACAGGGAGAAATCACTCATCAATTACCGTCATGGGCAAAACAGACTTGACTTGGGAGAAAAAAATTTAATTTTACTACCAATCAAATCAGAGCAGGAAAATAAGTATTAAAATAAAATCTTAAAAACGCCTACCCCACCCCTCTCTCCTTCTGGATTTAATTTTGCTCAGAATTCTCTACCTCTTCCACTCTAGTGGCACAGAGGAAGATGAAACCAGGGATTGGAGTCAGTTATGTTATATCTGCTCCTCCTTCCTCCTCAGTGGGAAGACTCCTCACACTCTTCCTGTCTTCCAGCATGGAGTACCTCTCATGGGAAACAATCCTCCATGAAGTTCTCCAAAGGGAGTCCACCACTTATGCAACAATTCTTTATGTATTGCTCCAGTGTGGGTCTCACACAGGATCGTGAGTTTCGCCAGCAAACCTACTCCAGCATGGGCTCCTTTTTGCAAGTCCACAGGTCTTGCCAGAAACTTGGTACAGCATGGGCTTCCCACAGGGCCACAGCCTCCTTTGAGCATCCACCGGCTCTGGTGTGGGGCTCCTCCACGGCTGTAGGTGGGTCACTTGTCCTCTGTGGCCCACCATGGGCTGCAAGTGTGTCTCATCTCTGTCATCTGGAGCACTTCCTTCCCCTTCTTTTTCACTGGCGTCTGCACTTTCTGCAGCTGTTTCTGTCACATATTCTTGCTCCTCTCTTCTCTGTCTTCACTTGCTCCTGCTCAGTATTTTTCCCCCACCTTGTTAAACACATTATCCCAGAGACATTAGCACCGTTGCTGATGGGCTTGGCCTTGGCCAGATCCAAGCCCATCTTGGAGCCAGCTGGCATGGGCTCTGTCAGACATGGAGGAAGGTTCTAGCTACATCTAACAGAAGCTGTCCCTGTAGCTGCCCTGCTACTAAAGCCTTGCCATGGAAATCCAATACAACACCAAATGCTTGCATATAAAGAAAAACTAGGACAACTGAACAGTTGTCAGAAGTTTGGATTTCAGTTCTTGCTTTTCTTCTCTTTTAGAAATGGGTCAGATTTTCTAGTTGAAGAAGGGAACCTTCTAAAAAGAGTTCAAGACCCACTCCCAGATCTGCAATCTTTTTCTGCTTGTGAGAACTACAACTTACAGGTTAGCGCTACAGTTTAAGAACTACTTTTTAATGACCAAATGTGCTTCAGAAGGCATTTTGTTTGCTAAATCAAATGGCTGGTTCTCAGTTATGTTGAGACACCCTCCACCCCCTGCCACTAACTCAGCATTCTGATAATTTAAATAGATCTTTAAATGGAAATACGTTGCAATTAGCAGAAATGAGATTCAAATCTACTTTAGCAGATATATCTTTGACACTGGAATTGCAAGTAACAGAAGTAGCACATTAATTCCATGAATGCACAAAGAAACTTCATTACTAATTTAATGTTTGCAGAAAAATTACCCCAAACCTAACTAACACCAGTAGATGTCAGTGTTGGCATATTCCAATGTGTTGAGAAAAGTCAAGTGTTCCATTTAACGTGCATTTTAACTTACATAGATATATTGATACCTGAATATATGAAATGGAGTGCTTTTTCTTGTTCTGATAACACACTGATGTTTCAGTTGTTGCTAAGTAGTGCTTACTTTAAATAAAGGACCTTTTAGTTTCCTATACTCTGTCAGAGTTTAATTAGAAACTATTCAATACTTCATTTATTTTTTCATTTATTTTAATAATTAGTAACAAGTGTTTTCCTCTGTAAATTTCAAGCACTGACCAGGAAATTGCGTTTTCATTTATTTGACAAATATGTGTTATGCATAGTGTTATAGTGCAGGTTGTGAACTGGAATTCACAAAAAGTCCAAAAAGCAATAAATTTGTTATTGCAAATAATACTTGCTTAATAACTAATAATAATTAAACACTAGAGGATAACAGTTATTCTTTTGGTTTTGATTTCATCAGGTGATTCAGGAAAGGGTGCACAAAGTATAAGAGTGCATAATTACATTAACTGTGATTCCATACAATAGGATTGTAATTCTAAACATTATACGAAGTCCTCCTGTTTTTTCTTCTGATTTCTTCCTCAGTATACTTTTTTGTAAGTGTCACCACCAGTTGCATATGTTTTTTTATTTTAGAATTTAAGTTTCCTAAAAGGACTAGAGTTACTTATCTTGAATTTCTTGTGATAATTTTTAGGGAAGATTGATTTTAGCCCTTTATGAGCTTCAAATAACTTTGAATTATTTTTTCAGATCCATTTGCTTTGACACATATCTGGAGACATGCAGATCTATTTTACCATTAAATACTAAAATATTTTTTCAAGACTGTAGTCCCCATGTCACTCTTTTTTTTTTCCCCTTTACAACTTTATATAAAATAAAATCCAGTCCATTAAAACTAAGGAAATGTGATATATAAGTCTTATTTCAAATGAACATCTAAATAAATTAAGTTTCCTTTTTTTAACAGACAAGTTTGATTAAAATATCAGTCTCAGCTCTGGAGATGAATGCTTTTGAAGATGAAACTACGTTAAATGTGTCAGGTAATTTCAAAAGGAGCATGAAAGAATTAAAAGTTATGAAGCAATGGTTAGCTAAGCCAGAGGTGGAGACAGAGATTGGGTAAAGCTCCCATACCAAGCATCTATTGAGTCAAATCTGTAATTATCCTCAGTCAGCACAGACAGATGTACCATCATGCCTACTTTGACTGGACAAGAGGATGGTGAGAATGATACTGTTTTTGTGAAGTTACCTCAAAAGGCTGGGATTAAATACACTGTTTTCCCATGAAGAAAGAAAACAAATGAATCAAAGAAAATAATAAACCGTAGAAAATCAGAAGCTGTGATTAAGAAATTAAATCAACCCCCAGAGATTCTTATATGGTTGTTTTTAATTAATGTTCATTGCCCTTTTAAAGAATAGCTTTAAATTTCTAGCCATATTATCTAATTACTTGGTTTATATTTTTAATATTAAATATTGCTCTGAAATTAAGCAAAGAAATTTAGTTATCTAGGAATAATATATATTTTTTAATGCACAGAAAAAAAGACATATTGCTCAATTATCTTTAGGACACTTAGTATGTACTGCAATTTAATGGAAATGGCATCTTGAAATGGCACAAAAAGTTTTATCTAAGTATAAATGCATTATTAAAAATGGTCAAACTTTTTTCTTCAGAAATACGAAGGGGAAAATACTGTTCTTGCCAGTTTTTTGATACCTGTTTAATACTAATATACTAAGTGTGACCCGCAAAAAAAATCCCAAATGTTGTCTATTTTTGTGTGTAGTTATATGTGTTCACATTGTACTTACTCTGATGCACAGACCTGGTTCTTCAGGCCAGTTTTCTATTCAGCTTCTCATTTTTTTCTACTTTTAGGCATCTTTCCTTTCATCTTTCATCTTTCATCTTTCCTTTATTCTTAAGGAAATGAAAGATAGCTAAGTGGTATGATATACTGGTATAATGAACTGTGACTCAGGGAGAAGGCGGCCTTTTTCCAAGGTCTTGCTTTAGATAGAAGTATTGTATGTTCTTTACTGTCAAAGGCTTTCATATCAGCTTTACTAAACCAAGGGATTTCATCTTTGTACTATTTTGCATGTCATTCTTTCATGGGCCTGTTACATTTTCTGTTTAATTTTCTTTTTTTCCCTTAAAAGACAGTCAGAGTCTTTTGAGATGCTCAGCAAAACAGGAGGCAATGATTGTAATCAAGCAAATTCTAAATGGACATGAACTTGGAAGACACTCTCCCCACTCTTCTTCCTCTACTCTTGTTTATTTTTATTAATTTCAAAGCTGATAGAAATGAAAATATAAAATAATAAAATGAAATAACATAAATATAAAAATAATATAAAAATATAAATTAAAGGAAAAGGAATAAAAAAGAATAAGAGAGTATATTATTTTTATGCTTAAGACATTTAAATATTAGGAGTAATAAGAATGAGGAATAACATCATGTACTACTGTATTTTTTTATTACAATGTTTTCAGTATAATGCAAAAAGAACAGATGTACTTACTAAACATGGAATATGATTCTTTCACTGTCCAGTTTTTACTACAGATATTCAGGATTTTACAGCTGTCATCAAGGAAGATTCCAGCAATGATCAGGTGAGGCAGAATATATAGTATGACAAAAATATTTGAATTTTAAGTGAATTATTAAAAAAATAATTATATGTATAACACTGAATATGCATTAAACACTAACAAAGCAGTTGTATTTCCAAAGAGGAGTCTGATAGAAATATGGTAAGTTTTCTAGGCCATGATATTCATTGGGGATTTTTTGTATTACTGTAATGACTTCAGATTAGTCCTTATATCATAATTTAACTAAACACAGAACCATGTGTTTAGATCCTGCAAGAGCAATGCAAATATAGAGTCATTTGGACTTAAGCACATGCATATGAGCTTTGCTCTAAAGAAATGGATTTAAATACATGCTCAAAATGAAGGATGCCCTTAAGGATTACATAGTCCTATGCCTGATTTTCATTGGTTGCCTAGACAGTTCTAGTTTTTAATATTATTCTGAATTGATGTTTTCTGTAAAAATTCTGAATCAGGAACAAGAAACATATTTACTTTTGAATTATAATAGTTATTTTGAGGTTTGACTTCAAAGACTGAAAAAAATTTGTAAGTTTTAAAATTAAAAATTATAAAAATGTATATCTTTACCTACTGACTTCCTTTTAATATCATTTTTGCAAAGATTTGCATTCTTTCTATACACTCTTCTGGATTAATGCAAATTGATGTAAAACAGAAATAAAAACAGAGATTCAAAACTAGATTGCGATAACTGAATTTAGGTGTCTGCTTGCTCTATCCATGGGATGCAAGTGTTTGAGCAGCCATTATCATGAAGGACCACAATAAATACGGTTAGTAAACTCCAGGTAGATTGAATATAGATCCTTCCATAATGTTGTATTGGGTTTGCTTGGCAAGGTTTTGGTAGTGGGGTGTCTACAGGAGTGGCTTCTGTGAGAAACTGCTGGAAATTTCCCCCTGTCCTACAGAGCCAACATCAGCTGGCTCCAAGATGGATCAAGGCCAGCCAAGGTCAAGCCACCACGACAAAAAGCCTAGAGAGCTGTTCAGCTAAACAGCAAGTAAGGGTATATTTTCCTTTTTTCTCCTTGGATTATATTGATTAGATCTTCCTCAACTCTAATGGAAAGTCAGATGCCTAACATATATTGCAGACATGTACAAATAGATCCCTAAATTCAAATGTCTTATTCTGGAAACGACTCCCACTCAAACTAAGTAGAAGTGGCTAGGGAAGGATTCTTCTGTGCGTACCTTCTCCCTGCCAACCCATCACCTTTATCACAGGGAACCACAGCATCATACTAAGCTTTCCTATGACAGGTTCTTGTGCTGCTAAAGAAATTCACAGATGGTCCTTAAAACTCTAACTTTGATATAAAATCTTGAAACCACATAAAATTGCATTTGGCTTCCTGATTTCCACATTGAGGCTTGCATGTTCATGTGTGGACTCTGTTTATAGCCCAAGTGATTACTATCAGCACCTTGTGTTTGTGTAGTGTTGAGCACCTGATTTAAATTCTTGAGAAACAGACTTTACTTTCTTAGGTTGAAGAAGGATGAGTATATAATTTGAATGATAACTCTACACAGAAGTAATACATCTGCAGTAACACAATAATACATGTTTTATATATGACTACACATTGATAAAATAATTTTACAACCATCACTGTCTATTTCCACTTTTTCATCTGTTTTGGTGATTTATTTTGCTAGTCTTCTGAAATTGGGGAATAGTGTAAAATTGTCTATGACTTAATTTCTGAGGGAAATTATATTTAAAGATAAACTTTCTTCCTTATTAGGCTCTATCAAGGAAGAGCATATGCTCGGCAGCAACAGTGTAGAAATGCAACACAAGACTTAGCAGCAGCAGGTCACCTAGACCCTTCTTGTTGTTTAGCATTCTACTATAGTGGCTGCGTACAACAACAGATTGATCGAAACTTCTGTGCAGGACTTTGGTGTCTCTGGTATTGTTTAAACTGTCAAACCATGAGTCTTCTACCTTTTAACTTTCCAATTCTCTTCCTTATCTCACTGGTGTGGGAGTGATTGAGTGGTTGCGTGGGGTGTGACTGCTGACTGGGATCAAACCACAATGCTCCTATTAATCTGTTAGGAATAACAGTTTTCTTGAAATTAAATTAAAATATCTGACCATGGGATACTCTGTTCTACAGTAATATGCAATAATAATTGTTAGTAGCAGCTTTTAGAAGTATTAATTTTGCCACACTGCAATACAAAGAAGATCTGGTAGACTGCAACATACAATAGGGAGAAATCCTTTGTGACTATGGCAAATTCAAGAATCAGAATAGCTGTGTCAGATCTGATTAGCCCATTGTAGCCATGTGTTTCTGTGAAGAATTTTACTCTTTTAAGGTTTTGCTTTTGTGTCTTTAATGTTGACTGTTACATTACTAAAGTTAAGTTTGTGAAGAACAAGGCAACTAGATATTTATTTACTCTTTTTTCCCCCATCTTTTTAATTTTTATTATTAATTTACCTTATTTATTTCTGTGGTATCATCATATTCAAGTGAATCAAGTGTAACGTACAAAGTAAAAATATATATATGTCCATATTTCTATGCATGGTTATCATGGTTGTTGATGAAATTAAGGAATGATTTATCTAGTTTTCTGTATGCACAGAAAGTTGAAATTTGCTTGCAAATGGTGTTAGTGGTATTTTTGTTCTCTTTCTCCTGCTCCACATGCCTCTTTCAGTGCTCTTTTTTATTATTGAAGAATTTTTTATTGATGAAGTTGCTAAATTATGCATGATTCTATGGTCTTTTCCTTTCTTTGACCTCCTTATGAATTACCTGCTGATGGGTTGTGTGATAGTGATACCCTCATCGTGTATAGTGCATCATCAAACTTAAATCAGATTGAAGAGAGGTCTAACCTTTCCCTTGGATCTTTTTCTTGAAATACTCACAGTGGATTTTCTTTAGTTTAACCTCTCTTGAATGTCAAACAGAAATAGATAATTCAGAGATTTTTATTGTCATATTTAAAAACTAAAACCAGATACAATTAGTTATGACTCACTATCAATAAAGAAACTTAAATAATATGGACTATCTTAGTCTCTCTTCTGCTTGTAATTTTTTAATTATGGATGGTGTAGATCTATTTTTCTTTAATCCTTAAAACCTGAATATTTGTTATTTCTATGGTTGGCTCTGTGGAGTTAATTTTTTAGAGTTTTTTATCTTCCACACAATACTTATGAAATGGCTGGTGTCCCATTGTCTCTGCAATGTCAGCATTTAGCATTGTTCTCAATCACAATTCAGGGACCATGTTAGATTAAAAAAAAAATATAGGAAGTGGATGAAGGATTTATTTGCACAACAGATCATGAAAATTTCAAGTTGCATGGTCAAAATTCACTGCATTCTTCAAAAAATTGATTATCACTTCTTTTTTTTCTTCTAATCTTTTTTCTAAATTTCCTTTCTGACCTAAAAGAAGTTTTATCTTTTCTAAAGGTTTGTAAAAGTAGTTGGAAATGTTTTGTCATTAGCAACTCTAAGAATCACTGTTCCACTGGGAAATTGCAACTGTATTTTGCAGTTGAATAGTAGGACTTGAACTTCTCTGTTGGTGGGGACTATAGGAGATTTGTGGTACACTGAATTTTGTCCAACTCACGATGGGACAGATGTTAAACTCTGAGGTTATTTCCATTGCTAATAATAAATTCAGTAGAATTTCATACTGGAGATTATCAAAGTGATTTTACAGTTTTAGAGTAGCTCTTGTCCCTTGCTATGTGATGGTATTAAGTCTTTTTAAAATATGGATTTTAGATAAGCTAACCTGAGGTTAAATTTTTTCTACATTTATTTCCTTTTATTCTGTTTGTCTAGAAAATATTTTTGCTAGTCTGTAGTAGAAAAAAACCTAGTTACTAAGGAATCTCAGTTTCATGAAGGTTTTCCCTCTCTCTTTAAAACACTACAAGCATTACTGGAAAACAGGTACACTGGTTGATTAATACAGAATGCAGTCGATGCCTTGTTATAAAACAAAGACCAAAACAAATATTTCCATTTGAAGCCCTATAAGGGAATAAAAAGTTATGAACAATCTTTTGCAGAGTAGTAAATTACATATATACACATCTCAACTGAGTTTTAAAGCATTTTCATCCTATGCTTTATAGTTTAGACCTTTTAAATGTGATGCACCACCAAAATGATGGTGAAGGAGATCTTTTGTTACCGCCATTGAACAGCAAAGGAAAGTGGTACTTTTCAAATCAAAGTGGAAAACTATTTTATGTTTGGGAAGATTTTTGGGGGGGTTTTGCAGTTGTTTTGCAGCAGATCTTTGCCTAAAGGTATTGATCAGATCTTAGTTGTTACAAAATTTTTACATAAATCTGATTTATTTACCTCTTAAATCAGAAAACATTTGCATAACATTAGGATGTCTTTAATTTACTGATTTAGCCTGAGAAAGAATGTGACAATCTGTGGCAGTGAGATGGAGTCTGTGAGAGAAAATTAAGGTGCTCAGAATTAGCAGTATTTCAAAAGTTATAAACGACAAATGTAATCGATTTTCCTATGTCTTCCAGATAGCCTCCTTTGTAAAATAATTAAATAAAAAACTTAAAATAATCTTTCAAAATAGTTCTTGAAAAATATCGATGTTCACTTTGGAGTTAGTTAGAGCTGTAGCTGTAGCTTACAAAGCTTACAAAGAAAGACAATAATAAAGAGAATAAAGAGACTTGACATTGAAGTGACAAATTGAAAACTTCAATAGCAGTAAATAAAACAGAGCAAAAGCAAATGAAAACATTGTGTTCTCAGCTGAACTCCAGTGTCAGCTGCTCTTCTGAGTTTCTGATAGTTTGGGTGTATGGGTGGGGTTGTTTTAAACTGAAACAGGGCCTTGGGACAGGATACCTGACAGAAAGTACAAGTCCTTCCCAACTGGCCACATATTGCAGAAATGAAGTCAGTTCCAAAATTAAATTTCTACTTGATGATGAAGACTGTATGTCTTGAGATATCAGATTTATTTATAAAGTTGCTGTACAGTCTTGTCATAGCAAAGACAGTGAAAAATGTGTGAAAGTGAACAAAACTCTGCACCGCTATGGTAGAACTTCCAGGAAAGATGCTACTACCTAGAAGAAAACACAGAAATTTTTAAAGGTCATTTGTGAAACTTCTTTGTAAAAGTGTAATGAATGCAAATGGCCTATCATTGCACTTGAGCTGGTGCTAATTTCAGTTTACTTTTCTTGGGCCTGAAAGAACACAGTAAATTGTATTTCACTGCTGGCTTTTTCATTTTAATGGGGGGAGAATGGCAACTATATTGCATAGAGGAGGATAATGTTATGGCTGCTGCCATGGGATTCTTGCTAGACAATAGTTTTTGATAAAGTGATCAGGTTTTAGTCCTGCTTTCCTAGGTGTGCATATGAAAGTGAATTTTCTTTTTGAGTGGTTAGGAAATAAGTCAAAATTAGTTTTAATATTATGAATATTTTTTTCCTTAAGAAACGTATCTCAGAAAATTATTTTCTTTTGAAGATTGCACAAAATTGTGAGAGATTTGTCATTTTCAATGAATTAAACAGAGGCAATACACCCTAGTTGGAAGTGAGCGAGAAAACTCTGAGTAATGTGCTTCTAAGTTCAGTGAGAAATACACCAATTTTTTCACATTATTTATGCATACAGTACACCTGTTCTGCACTCTCAACTATACTGCATTTTATAAGCCTGAGTCAAAACCAGGTTCCAGCCAAAGCTTAAACATGCCTGAACATTTATGAGCACACCATGAGAGGTGGGATGCAGTGATGCCTTAAGGGGTATGCTTAAGATTTGAGAATTCACTATAGCTAGGCAGCTGGATAGCTTAGAATATTGAGAACAAAGGACAGCCTGTCTTTCACATATTTGCATTCTTCTATACAGATAAGGGGGGTAGCAAGTCAAAACATAGAGTTAGGCTTCCAGGCCTGGTAGGGGCTGGACTGGGGTGGGGATAGGTAATAAGGGACCATCCTATTGGGTGTTTAGGGGCATAGTAATAGGATGGGGTTGAGTTGGGTAGTGTGTGATGGGTGGGCACTAGAGATTATAAAAATAGAGAGATTGTTATGAATTTCCTCTTTGGATCATCAGACATCACCAGTAAAGCTGCGCTCTCCCTTCACTGTGTGTTTGGCTCATTTTTTTATCTCGCCCTGCCGGCAACACAGGAGTGGTATAATGCCCCACAAAATGACATATAGACACTATCGAGCAACAGCTGCCTAAGACTCCATGTGAAAGATATTTCATACTATGGTATGCTGTGATGGTCTTCTTTTTCTAACACTGTCTGTGTACCATTGCCACAAGGGCAGATGTCACATGGTCTAGGCTGGTATGGTGAGTGCTTTGGCGAGCCACAGTATATCAGGGCTCTTTACTGTATTAAGGTAAGAGCATCACTGGATAAAAAGAATATTAATTCAATTTACCTGTTTTGTCCTTCATCCCACCCAAATCCTCAAGCCAGTTGTAGGTTGTAGTTAGAAGCTAAAAGCGTTTTTTTTTCCTTCCCCCCCACCACCCCGGCGCGGGGAAGGTGGGGGGTGGCCCAGCTGGCCCGGCACCGTGCAAGAGGCGGCGGGTGTTGGAGCCCCGGGTGGCGGGTCTCACCGGGGCCGAGGGGGCGGTGGATTCCCGCCTCCGCCTCCCTGGCCCCGCAGGGGTCTGGCTGCCCCGGTGCCACGCGAGCGGCGGCGGGTGCCCCCGAGTGGCTGGTCTTGACAGAGCTGGGGGGGGCGGGGACAGGCAGGACGGGGCCAGTCCCTGGCACAGCTGCATCCCCCGCCCCCACCCGCGGTGCTGGTGCAGGTGTGGCCCCTCCTGGGCCAGTGGGGGTGGCTGCCACGGCCCTGTGCGGCTTGCCCGTGGGAGCACAGTGCCTCCCCCAGCTGTTTTGCGGGCACGGCTCCATGGCTGTGGGGGCTGCTGGCGCTCCCAGGCGCCACCAGCCCTGGCACGGGTTCGGCGCTCTGCGCGTGTGCGGTGGATCTCCCGTGCGTGTGGAGTGGAGTGGGGCTGGTGGTGGTCCTCCTGTGATGGGGGGCCGCCGCAGCGTGCGGCCGGGTTTTGCGTGGTTCAGGGTGGCCCGGGAGTGGTGCCGGGACCCCCCAGGGCACTGGGGGGCCCGCGCCCCGCGGTGGCCGGTCCTGAGGGCACGGAGGGCACCTCTATGGCTGGATCTGCCCACCCGGAGCCGCC
>VYZS01009771.1:0-34680 GCA_013400695.1 Neodrepanis coruscans | reverse complement strand
CCTCAGTTCCAGCTACAGGCTGAGTGCCAGAGGGGAATGGATTCACACTGCCAGAGGGCAGGGAGAGGTGGGAAATGGGAAGAAACTCTTCCCTGTGAGGGTGGGGAGGCTCCGGCACAGGGTGCCCAGAGAAGCTGTGGCTGCCTCATCCCTGGGAGTGTCCAAGGCCAGGTTGGAGACACCTGGGAGAGTGGGAGGTGTCCCTGCCCATGGCAGAGGTGGGTTAAAAAGATGATGTCTCTTCCAATCTAAACTGTTCTGTAAATCTGATTCTGTGAACTCTTGCTGCTCACTGGTTTCCTTGGACTTGGGGATCTTAGAGGTCTTTTTCAACCTGAACCATCCTGTGATTCTGTGAGTCTGAAGAAGGCACAGGTTTGTGTCAAACATCCCTTCAGAACATCACCAGAGCAGGAGGGAGGCTGATACAGTCATCACACAACACTGGATGATGATACAGAATCCGTTTGTGTTCATTTAAATCCAGCAATAAAAGCAAATCCACTGGCTGTGGTTTCAAAGTGTTTCTTTAAGGCAGCCAAACAAATCCCTGAATTATCATCTGCAGCAAACAGAAAACAGACACACTATTAAGCCACGCTGTAAATATCATTAAAAGCACACCCTGAGCAATAAATTAGCGGCTGTGGTGGCAACAGTGTTAATGCAAACTGGGAAGCAGAGGCTCACTAGGGGCAAACAACGTGTTTGTGGGGTTGCAGGAGAGAGGCAGCTAATGGATGCTGGTTGTGCAGAAGATATTGCTCAGCAAAGCGTTCAGAGCCTGCCAAGAACCTCACAATGGGTGGCGAGTGACAGCGGGAAGATTTACCCTCCCTTTCACACCTTCTCAGGAGGGCTGGGGTGGTCCAGAAATTGCCAGGAGTCCGCTGAAAACTCAGTGTCAGAAAGAGCCTCGGGTCCCCCAGCCCTGGCCCCGGGCTGCCACTTCCCAGCCCATCAATAAGGTGAGAATGTGTCTTCAGGAGTTTGCTGTGCTCTCAGCTCAGAGGGAAAAATCTCTGCTCAGTGGAATTTCTAAGTGACTGGTGCCTGTTCTGGAGCTGAAGGAGCCCAGGAGCTCTGGCACCAAGGGAGGATGTGAGGTCCTGCAGACACTGGGCAGAGTGACTGGAACCCAAGGGGAAAAGTGGTTCCACTTCAGGAGAGCAAATCTCACTGCAGCGATGTGATATATGAGTGCATGGAAATAAGTGGGGAAAAATAGGGAAAGTTTAGTAGAGAATTTACAGAATTTAGTAGAATTTACAACACTGTCAACTCCAGCAATATTGGCATTTCAATTCATTAAAAGTCCAGACAACTTAGATGTTTGTATTCATTTAAAATAATTTCTTCTCTTTGACCCAGCCTAATTTATCATATTACATCTTTCTGCAGTGCTTAGGCAAGCTGCTGTTTGAATGAACCCCAAGGAATATATGAGTAAAATATTAAGTAGTTGTCATTAAAACCCAGCACCACATCTTCCCTACAGCTATTTTTGCCAAGCCAAACACGAACTATTCTCCTACAGATGTAGGATTTGTGTTTCTTGCTGTAATAAAGCTGAGACACCTTGTGACAGTGTTTTCATAAATAACACATGTATCTCAGGATTTGAATCACAGCCACTGCAAAGAAAAAGAAACAGCAAAGGGGAAATCCTGCACCTCAATACAAACTAATCCTTATTCAAATACGATTTACTCATTTTTTCCTTATAAAAGCCTCCCCATTTCTGCCATTTTGTATATGTCTTTTTGGAATCCCATGTGTTTTTATGACTAGCTACATTTTGGTGCTGAAAAGAGACTGGATAATCAACAGGCATCAACCCAAACATCCATATCTTCAATTTGGGAAATGAATTTCTGTTTCCATCAGCACTGGGTCTACTCTGACAAGCCCAACACAGAGGATCATTTATACACTCACTCAGAGTTATAGGTTACCCATGAGTAAACTTCTCTCATAACTGCATTATTCATTTCTCCATCATCAGAAAGAGATAGTGCCAGTGAAGGCTACATAAATTATATTTATCCAGCAGCCTTAAACAAAGACATAAGGAATCCTGCTAAGGGTTTGGTATCTTCCTTTTAAACAACATGTATTAATGGGCTTGTCAGGTGGGGAGAGGATAAGGGAAAGATACAGGACTTGCCAATATCTGGAGCAAATCAAGGACAGAATGGAATGAACTGGTAAAAACAATACAAACATTAACTGCAGCCAACATCATCTCAGAAGATCCTTTCCACATTGCTCCTCTGGTAGATGCCAGCAAAAGCCATTACTGTTGTTTAGTAACAGCAGAGCACAAAAAAATGTGTATCTTGCACTGGAAAATGGTGTGGATAGAGAGACAGAAAGGGAGAGATAGATGGATAGATAGATAGATAGATAGATAGATAGATAGATAGATAGATAGATAGATAGATAGATGATAGATAGATATCAAGTGGCTGGCTGGAGATGACAGGGGTTTTCATTGCAAAGGATGTTCTTTCCTCTGTTTCTCCCACAGCACAAAGTCTGTGGTGTGGCATTTCTGCTGTTTCAGCCCTTCCTTATTAAAAGCTTTTTACAGAAGACTTAATTTAAATGTACACTTCTGCTGCTCCTGGCCATGGTGTCCCAGGTGAGCAGGTTGCCTCAGAATGTCACAGCCACCATCTGTGGACTGTCTGGGCTGTGCAGGGGGAGATTTCCTTGTGGGCTGATTTGATTTCTGCCTGAAATCCACGCTCCTTCCTTTGGATGACATCCAGAAAACACCTGTGATTTGTCATTTTGAAATACTGTCTGCAGCTTGCTACGTGCTGGCTGGAGAGCTGAGAGACCCCTGGGGAAATGAGTGACATCAGCAGGAGCCATTTGTCAGAATGACTCAGAGAATTACAGGATAAGATGTACATATCATCATTGCCATGGAAGGAGGACTCACTTCTTCTCCCCATCAAGCACAGTTGACTTTCTGTCCCAAACCAAGTCCCCCCTCCCCCTGAGCTGATCACACTTGGTGCAGCAATCCCAGATGATGGACCTTCACCCCAATTCAGGAGCCTGAGATCAACAATGCTGGCAAAAACACCAGGAGCTGAGAGCAGGACAGAGGTGGCACCTTTTCAGGCTTGGAGCAGAATGTTCTGTTGGGTGGGGAGAGGAGAATTAGTTAAATATTAGTCAACAAACCTTGTTTTAGCCATCAGCTAAAAGGCTGATCATCAGCTACCAAGGCTGGACTCTGCTTGGAGCATTCCTGTTTGCTCTGTGCTGCAACATCTCTGCAGGACCTGGCAGATGAACCCTGTGCTAAGGACACACTGGAGATGTCACAGGGCCAGGGGAGCAGGCAGAGGGACAGGCATGCACAGGAAAATATCTATAAATACCAGGCACAGCCCAGTGAGTTCTCCATGGCAAGGCTGTGGCAGCCCATCTGTAGACATGGCCATGTGTGAGTAGAAGTTTCTCTTCATGTTCAGCAGCAGCTCAGAGCTCAGAAAGGAACCTCTGCCATACTGCCTTGTAATATAATAATATATGTGTAATATCTGAAGATCAAGACCATCTCTCTATTAAATTAGATAACAAATAATTAGATAATTTTAATTTACTCTATGAATCTTCTAGAGAGTAAACTGCTTACAGGCAGTTAATGCAATAAACTTACTTTATAAGCAGAGAGCAACATCTGTTACCACGAGAGTCTGCAGCACACATTAGGATTCTGTGCACACTCAGCCATAGTTAGAGTAAATGTATCATTAAGTTGGTATCCTTCCTATTCAAAGCACACTTTTCAAGATTTATGTACTGCAGACAATGAGATAGCAGGAGAATCAACTTGTGCTCAACTCTTCTTGCATTCAGCCCCTGTCCCAGGGCAAGACAACGTTAATAAGAAGGGTAAGACAGGACTTGGAAGGGAGTTCACTCCTACAGGAGGCAAGGGAGACACAACCCCAGCCCCACACACATCCAAAGGCACAGCAAAATGGAAGCTGTGCTCAAACAGGATTGGTCAAAATCAAGCCCTAAAAATCAAGCCACTTCAGCAAACAGCCTTCCTCTCATACACACTGCTGTCAGGAGGCAAAAACATGCATTATTACAACTTTGAAAAGTTCTCAAGTATCTCAGCTGGGTGTGTGCAAACTGCACTTCTTCCAACTGTTTGTGAACTCGACAAACTGGGCAAACACAAGTGACAGAAAGGGATGTTCTTCATAAACAAATCTCTGCTGTGGCAGTGACATGCCTGTTCCAGATCTGAGGGGTGCTGTGAAAGATCAACAAATACATTTTCAGCTGGGCAAAACACTGTATTTAAAGGGCACATGTCAATCCAAACACTTAACCTTTCTCAAAACTACAACCACACCACATTTTCAGAAGTGACCAGTGATTTCCTAGGTGCCCTCACTTTTGAACAGGGAAGAAACCTGATATTTTGGAGGATGGATGCCTTATTGCCATCGACCCAGCTTGTCTGGATTTCTAACTGAACTGGCAGCACAATATAAAAATAAAACCAAATCAGCCGAGCAGTGCTATTGTGCATCTTAGCAGTAATAGAAAACCACATTGTCCCTTCAGGCAGATGAGCAGAGCACTAAAGATATCTCCTGATGTCATTTCTGTGGAAGTTGCATTTTTATTCTAAATTAATCTCCCGTGTCAGTCACACATGCAAACCCTGTCAATGGTCATCACACGCACCAAGAAAATGAGCCTTGCTCGCTTCTCGACTTTGCAGCTGCTGACTTCTGTTCAAGGGGAGCTCAACAAGGCAGGATAAATGGGCAGGAGTTTGGTAATGAGCAGAGTTTATCTGTCCTAGTGGGGAAGAGGGAGAGCCCCCAGCAGGAGCACAGGGCAGCACCCTCCATGTGCTCACTGTG
The DNA here is from genome assembly GCA_013400695.1 of Neodrepanis coruscans. NCBI lineage: Eukaryota > Metazoa > Chordata > Aves > Passeriformes > Philepittidae > Neodrepanis > Neodrepanis coruscans. The sequence continues at coordinate 29,770 of VYZS01009771.1, read as the reverse complement.
GGTGAAACTGCTGGAGGGTCCATGGCAGGTCAGTTGGGAAGAAAGACCATTGTACCTGCACTTTCCCTTGCCAGGGTGGGTTCTTATAATCCCCCTTTCCCTCTTTTTAGAGTCTGAGGCAAGTCCCAGTGAGGGGCACTGAGTGTATGGATGGTTTGTGTCAATGCCTTCAGCTTCGTGCCAACATCTTCCCTCCAAGAAGGTTGAAGGCTTTGGGAAGAACAACTGTGGACATCAGGAAGCAAAGTTAAATAAATCAACACAGGAGCCACATCACAGTCACCTACCCAACACAAACTCCTCTCCTAAGGTGGATGTGATGGGAAAATCCAGCAGACAGTTTATTTCCCCTTCAAGATGGACACCTTCCACTGTCCCAGGTGGTTCCAACCTGGCCTTGGACACTTCCAGGGATGGGGCAGCCACAGCTTCTCTGGGCAAAATACAACTCTTCCACCAAAAACTCAACCAAAAAACAATTCACAGAAAACCTACAACTGCACACACTCTGGGGGATGGCAGACACCTCTAGTGCTGTGTGTGAGGCTCATGCACAGATGTTTGAGATCCCGAAAGAACCAGGAGGGAACACACTGGGGGAGTGGTAGAGAAGATGTGCATCCACAGCCCTAAGCACAGGCACATCTGTACTGACACCTGACCTGAACTTTAGACAGTCCACACATTACCCCTGTGATCACAATGCTCTGACTGTGAAATTGGGTTGAGTATGGGGCTTCAGGCTGCAGATTTGGCTCCATTATCTGTGCTCAGATCAACTGGAGCAGAAACATATGTAAAAGAACTGCCTCCAAAGAGCCTTCAGCCTCCTGAGCCGTTCAGAACAATGTATACAATGTCTGCATGTGCAGAAAACCCTGTTGGATCTGCTCTGGAGAGGGGAGGAAGGAGCAGCTTAAGCTGCACTGAAAATGTGATAACTGGATTAGGCACAAGAAAGCATTTCCTGAGGGGGGAAGAATCCACATCTTCTCTACCGAGGAGGATTTCTAGAGCAATCTCATTTATCATGCATTCATTTGTTGAGTAAATATTCATAATATATAAGTGCTAGTGTCACTTTAATATTCTGATTAGCATGGTACATCGTTTCGTCTGTCTAGATAATGCTGAAAGTCATACTAATCGAAGTAATGTTGTGTGTCAAATGATACAGAGCTGATTTACTAAAGACTCCAATGTCTGCTCCAATTAACTTCCAAAGTAAATTGCACTGAAGTTCCTTTTTCTGTCTTTTATGAAATAGAATACATAAAAAGTCTGAATTGCAAAGCAAGTCCGCTGAAGTTCCCTCGCGTTACCTCTCAGCAAATCCACTGACCTTCAGCCATTTCTGAAGCAGAGAGGAGCCTGCAAAACTCCTGAGAGTTACCTCCTGCTCCTGCAATAAATTCCTCTCTATTTGCAAACACAGGCTCAGTGAGCTGCCTGGTTCAGGTCTCAGGCTCTTCCGTGCACAGCTGGTACAGCAGCCCTTCAGCAGAGACAGAAACTCGACGTGGAATAAAGGATGGGAGAGATATAAAGTCCATATGGTTGAGTGAAATCAGATCATTGTGTCGAAATCGCTTTTTTAACTGTTGCTGGATGTGTTTATGACCCATCTTGACAAGGCTCACAAAAAAGCACCACTCAGGTGAGTTACCATTGAAAGCCTGACCTTATTAACACCCACCCTCTCTTGTCATTTGCACTGATATTGCTGGAATATATTGTACAGAGCACTCAGTATTTTTGCACTTCAGAAGTGCATTTGTGAAGCAGTTTACATGACAATCAAGCACCCATTTCAGGCCGAGTCAATGGAATGAACAATGAAGTGCAAGGAAAAATTAGCTGGGCACAGTAAAAACAGAATTATTTTGGCCCCATCAGTTTGGAATGAATCGAAATTGAACAGAATACTCAATGGTTGCACAGATATTACTTGAGTATAAAGCAGGGAAAGCATGAAAGACTGGAATCCCAGCTTGTTTGATTTTTAAATAGCAAAATTACCAGTTCAGTTGCCAGCACACTGCTCATATCTCAAGTCTATAAAAATTTACTCAGGCTGATTCAAAGCACTTCAGCCCGAAGTGTAAGTCCACACTCAAATCCACTCACACTCAACCCACAGGAGCTCCAAAACACTGAGCACTTGTTCAAGTTGCAGTGATTTTTAAGGGGAATTTAGATCCAGGGTTTAGCACTTTTCTCTCAGCAGATCTTCTGTGTCTCATCCCAGGGAAGGTTTGTGCAGCATCTACAATGTCCAAGTGCCAAGAGGGGCTGAGGAGATGCAGGTACCTGGATCCTGAGGACCATCCCCTGCCCACAGCCTGGACACTCAGGCTGCTCCCCAGCATTTGGTAGCACTTGAAATTCTCCTGCTCAACTAGAAGTACCTGAGAAGGAACAGGTAAATATTTCATCTTCTGCCTGAGTTTTAACAGGTAGTTCTGGGGAGAGCTATTGAATTTTTATTTGGAAAGGTGATTTGTGCTCAGAATATTAGAATGTGATGCTCACTCAGGGATGTTCAGAGCAGCAGAGTCTCTCCAGAAATACCTGAATTACCAACATCTCAGCTGGGTTTTTAATGACTCTTGCCTAAAGTGAGGGGACTTTATCAGTATTCATGCAAAGGACCAGTCGGGGAAGCTGCAACCCTATCACTGCCTTTTCAAAGCCAGGAATGAAGTTGATCTGCACCATTCAGTCACCACCAGCAATATCAAACCCAGTTTAATCAATAGTGGCTGACAGCACTGGAATAGCTTTGGTGATGCAGACGTGCCCCAGAGCTCTGGGTCTCGGCACAGCCACGAAGGGACCGGCTCAGCTCCACTACAGACCCTCCCAGAGGACACAGGAGGAGACACTCCAGCCTCAACTGCCTCGCTTTTAATTAACTTAATTCCTCAGGTTTCCTTAATTGAGTAATTTGTATTTAATTTCCTGTTCAAGGTGGGGGGAAGGAGCAGGAGAAGCAGATGTTGCCCCCTGCAGTCTGTGGAACAAAGAGAGCCATGAAAACTCATCCGTCCATCTGATTGCTTTTTTATTAAGTAACACAGATGCTGCGAAGGTGGCGAGAACTGAGGTATGTCAAAACATTAACTTCTGCTTCCTGGGGTTTTTTCCCATTCTCCTTTGAATTAGCTACTAAAAAAATAAGATGGAAAATAAGGTAGTAAACCTGCTTTCACTTCCAGCCTTTGAATACACAGCAAACATCTGGTTTTGTCTTTTCTTTTTTTTTCCCTAACATATGAGAGAGGAGTGTGACCAGGGACTTTCTGCAATAACACACTGATTTTTCTAAAGGATGTTAAGCAAAGGTTTATTTATGTGCTTCATCTATAAAGGGGTAGTGCTTCTGTTTCTTGTAGAAGTTCAAAGTCATAACAGCTAAAAAAGCTGATTTAATACGGGCTGACATAAATGTAAGTTTTGGCCACGTTATTCAAAAACTTGTCAAATGGTGTAGCCCTGTGATGTATCCTCTGTGCAGCTGGGTAGGGGTTGCAAAGGCAAAAATTGCCTCAGGTTGCAAAGCAGAAGGAAGGGGATGGGGCAGGGAGGGAGGAAAAGGAAGGGAAGTTCTTCAGATCTCTTTGGGTTTAACCATTTTGTCAGATTGTCCAACGCAGAAATAGAATCAAAAGATAGAAAATGAACATCAGTGTGGTTTTGCCACTCAAAGCTGTATTGCACAGGTACAAACCCAGCAGCACGTGTCTGTACATCTATCTGCAAAGAGGCCAGTGAGGACTGAAAAAAAATCAATGTGCGGGAATTTAAAGCGTTGCAATTATCATTCATGTTCTCCTGATTTCCAACCCATTAGCAGACACCGGGGAAGTAACAATTAGGTGTTAAGAGACTGAAGGACAGGTCAATTTGAGAATAAAGAGGTTGATTCTCCAGCAAAAGACATCAACAGGATCTCATTTAATTCAATTCAGACGTTTCATTTTGTTAGAGGTAGATTTGCTATGGTACATATCTCTGGTTATCCCTGTAAAGGGACATTAAGGGCATTTGGCCATTAACTCTCTAAGGCAGGGTGAACTGGAAAATACAACACAGAGATGCCCCGTTGGAATTGTTTTATGAATCTGAAATGTTACATTTACACATTCCAGGGGATTAGCCATCCATACAGAAACAAGGAATGGCAGCACTACAACTGAAGGATACAAATACTCAGGAAAGGATTTGAGCATATGCTTTGGTTTGAAGTTAAATATCAGGAGCTCAGGTGGGGATAATACCTGGGACTGTGTGTCCTGGGAGTCACTGAGGTCCAGACACTCTCAGCTACTGTGGAAAGAAGAGAAATCATGGGTTGGATCTGATCTACAGGTAGTTTATTTAGATATCTATATAAAGAATATACACACACACACAAATGAATAGATATTTGGTGGTGGTGGTGTTACTGGTGTGGAATTCTGGCCACATCCCAGTGGTTTGAACAGCCCTCCCTGCTGCTCCCATTCCTCTGGGAGCACTGGGGAATGTTCTCATTCCCCCCAAATTGCATTTGTATGTGACATTTATTTCAGCTGTTTGTTCTTGTTGTCCTTATTTTGGTTAATGAGGACAGGGATATGAGCCCATGTGCCATTACTCACCGGGCTGAATCAAAAGTGAAATGGTAACGTGGGAAGATAAAAGGCTCTCTAATGCTTTATCAGTTCCTCCTTCTATCTTAAGCTTTAAATATTTGCATTAAGATCCAGATTGCAAGTAACTGGCCTCGGAATAGCAGATGAAACAGGAATTTTAAGTGGAAATGTGGAATGGCAAATGTGGCATTCTGGAGCTGGGCTTATCTGAGCGTGCAGCAAAGATGCAGTTGTCTGCTAAAGCAGCAGCTCTGCTCAAAGGACGTTCAGCAGGGCAAGCAGGAGGCTTTTTTTTCCTGCCTGGGAAATGCAGGCTGCCTTCCTGCCATCTTCCTTTCATAATGCATTTTAATCAAGTCACAGGATGGCGAATTTGCAGTCAATCCAAGCCAGGAATTTATAATCTCATCCAGAATTACTTTATAAATAGAAACCATTTAATACTTTTGTATAAATTTATGTTCACCGTGTGGTTGGGATTTAATGTGGAATGTGATTTCTGTGCACCTGGGTAAATGAAAACTGTGGGATTGATTGAATTTGTTCTTTCCTGGTCGTGTGGGGTGTGTTCATTGTGCTGAATTTTGTTCAAGACAAGCCCAAGAATGAGGCACCTTCTCTCACATTCTCCACAGCAAAACCACATCAGTTGAAACAGCTCACACTCAAGTGGGGCTGGATCATATGTAATGAGGAAATAATTAAAGAACCAGACATTCCCCCCAAAAAACATGTCAGTGGGAAAGAGGAGCCAAAGTTTTGTGGCCTCTGCCCTCTGTTTCCATGTGTGGGGTGTGCAGGCAGGGGCAGGTGCTGCTGCTTGTGGTCCCCAAGCCCCTGAAGTGACACTTTGGAACCACAAAGCCCCAGGAAGCACCAGGCAGGTGGGAGCTGAAGGTGAGAGTGTTTGACAAACTTAATATAACAATGGTGATGTGGAGATGTGGCTTTGCTTGTTCCTGGTTGTGTCTGTCTGACCAGGAGCCCTCTACCCCAACTGGGAGAGGATGCCCTGGGGGACAGGAGCAGACTGAGCTGCTGAGCTCCAACCTGCATTTTTCATTGTAAAGACTTGAGGAATTTCTGAGGGCTGTGGAAAGAATAGGAGAACATAAGCAGTGAGTGAAAGGTCAGAATTAGGGCTGGGGATAAAGGATGGAAAAGTCAGGGTAAATAAAAGAAGTGCTGACAGCAATGGGAAATGAATCATTTCATACAGCAGCTATTGCTGAGAGCTCTTCCAAAGGACTGGTGGAATTACTCACTTTGTGCTAATTCAAAGTTCCCATCCCAAGCCCTGGCAACTGCTGATAAGAGTAAGATCAGCACAACCTGCTGCTACCTGAATGTGCCCAAAGAAGATGCAGAACAGCAAAGAGCTCTTGGGGGGGATGTTGTACCAGGGGCAGGGGTTTTAAGGTCCAGGCTGAGCAGGGAAGGGGGACAGGAGCTCACAGCCCTCACTGCCAGGGAGGATCCTCGTAGAAAAATCTGCAGAAAATCACCTTCTGGTCAGTAGCGAAAAAACCGATTTTTTTATTTCCACCCACTAAGAATGTTGTCTTTAAAACAGCTGGTAATTGCTGAGGCAAACAGGAAATCTGAGGGAATTTGGGGAGAATTTGTTGTGCAGACATTTATAGTCATGCATTTCATAGAGTCATGAGCTGGTTTGGGTTGGAAGGGACCTTAAAACATCTCATTCCAACTCCCTACCATGGGCAGGGACACCTCCCACTGTCCCAGGTGGCTCCAAGCCCAGTCCAAACTGGTTGTCACACAAGGTAATACCTCTGGTTTTTATGGAACTGATTTGCTTGGTATGTTTTGGAAAGCTTTCTACGACAGAGATGATAGTTGGGATACACTGTTCTTTGCAGATAGACAGGTGAACTTGTCATATATACACATATATGTTTGTATGAAATATGAAAGCCTGAGGAATTTTTTGGAGGTTATGTCACCCTGTCCACACTTAATCAAGGATTTATGAAAGGAAGCAGGACTGGGGGCAGAGCTTTTGTTTCATTCCTTCTTTCTGGCTCTCTTCATCCTTGGTCATGTCTCAGCAACCTATTTTTTATTTAATTTTCCCAGACCAGTCCAAGACAAAGCACAGATTAGAGCCCTGAGAGGAACTTTAAATGCAGCTGAAACCTGCACTTGAGTAACTGCACTGAGAGTAAAACTGTCCTGGTTGAGGACATTACTTGAAGTTTAAGCAGACACCTATGAAAAATATGGCTCCAGAGATGATAAATCAACATTATTACTGCTGGTTATTATTAATTTAGGTCATTGGCCTTTAAAGAGGACTTTGCTACCTAAGTTGGATGTTTAGAAGATTGGCCTCCACTGAGAAAGTGGGATTTGGAATTATTATAGAGAAGAGTTCCCAAAGTATCCCTCAGGTACACTGATCTTCCTTCTTCTAACCCAAAATCCTCCTTCCTGGCTGGACCCTTCCATTTCTAGACTGATCCACATTTTCCTCCCTTTGCTGTGACCTTGTTAGGGGCTCTGCAGTGACAATGAACTTGTATGTACTTTCAAAGAGAGCATTAATTCAAGGACAGCTAATTAATTATTGGCAAATTGACTGCAGTGTGGGACAGCCCAGGCTGAGTTCCTTTGGTTTTCCATTGGGAAGAGAAGTGTGGTGGTCATTCCAGAGTCTGCCCACTCTGCCTGTGCTTGAGACCAAGTTTCCTTGTTCAGAAATCAGGATTGCAATTTCTTAACCTTTGTATTTTTTTAAGTCCCCTCTGTTTATTATGCTCATAACCACCAGACCAATTTCATTTGCATTTTGGCCTGGGAGAAAAATCTATACATTCATTTTCATTAAGAGAATTATTTTGTTCTTGTCCAAAATGATGCAGCAAAACATCACAATTACTCTGAGTGATCACTGTGAGTGGAGCCACTAATTAGTGACTGACTTGGGGAACAAAACAATCCACTTGGGACACATGATAATTCCCCCCATCTTTCTTTGGGTCAGGCAGCCATGTTCCATCAAACACGAGATTTATTATTCCATTGAAATCATTTTGAAATAATTAAAATGGTGTTGTGCATCTGACTGAGCAGATCTGAGATACAAAATCATACATCTAAATTATGGACCAAATGGAGCAGCGCCTAAAAATATGAGAAGTGAAGTACTTTTCTCACTTCTGAGGCAAAAAAAAGGAGTGAATATGTGTTTTCTCCATCATCATATTTCAAAATAATTACTGTTTTGTTTCCATTTGCTTTCCTGTTCTTGATAATGTGCTAAAATGGGAAAATGTCATTATCTGAGCACTGGTGGCTGTTTGCCCTTAGGAGGATCCATGTTCTGCTGGGATGTAATGATGTGGGGGCAAAGAGTTGCATGTCCTGGGTAAATATCACAAATCTCTGCTCCCCTGAGAAAGAGATTTAATTCCCTGAATACCAAAAACTGATGTAGGTAAATTAGATATTTCAAAGAATGATGCTCTGAATCATGGAATCATTGAGGCTGGAAAAGCCCTCCAAGATCACAGAGTCCAGCCTTTGACTGAACACCCCCATGTCCACTAAAACACACCAAAAAATGCCACATCCACTCAACTTTTGACCACTTCCATGGCTGGTGACTCCAGCACTTCCCTGGGCAGCCTGTTCCAAGGCTCAACCACTCTTCCAGTGAGGAAATTGTTCCCAATCTCCAACCTGAGCACCAGGAAACCCAGCAGAACAAACCAACCTCCTTTCAGGTTTGTATAATGGATCCCCATTAGTGTTTTTTAGGACAAAAACATCCCCCCCTGTCCCTTCCCTGCCTCTGTGGCAGCAAACCCAACCTGCTGCAGAGGACAGGGAGGGCAGAGGGGTGGTGGCAGGAGATGTAAAACCCCTCAGGCACCCCCAGCACTGCCCCCTGAGCTCCCTGGGGGCATCCAGAGGGAAGGCACAGCACCATCTTTCCTCCATTTCAGTATTTGGGTGTGTTTTTTTCCCCCAGTTTCCAGCACTTCCACTTTGCTGCTGCTCTGCCTCCCCAGGGTTTTTGCTGACAGAGCAGAATGCTGGTAGCAAACACATTATTCATTCTGATTGAATGCCTAGTAATTATGTTATATATTTTTTCATTTCTCACATTAAACCCCTTTACCATTAGGAACAGATGTTAAATTCAGGACTCTTGTTGATTGTTGGTGTGACACACACATGAAATGTTTTAGATGGGAAGGCTGATTGAATTTTAAAGATGCTGATCACACTGGTAGAGTTGAAAATAATTGAAACTGGGAATAACTGAAATACTTCCAAGAAGAGAAGACAGAGGTGGTGTTTGCTTTTCAAATTCCTGGTGGATAAATCATGTTAAATTCTGCAGACTGAATACAATAATTTCCTGTATGTTACAATACCAAACATGAGATTTACACAGTTGTTACTTCAAAATGGCAGGAGAAAACAACTTTAAAAGGAAGGCAAAATCAATTTTCAAATCAAGAATTTAGATATTACCCATGAATTTGTGGGAGCTTCTTTGGTTTTTATTTAGTTAGTTTTGTTAGGTTATTCAGAAAAATGAGATGTTTCAGGAAATCTGATTTTATTTCTCACTCTTGCAGTCCTTTCTCAACCTGGAGAAGATGAGAGCTTCACTCTGCAAGGGCTGCTGGTGAAAAGAAGTGAGGAAATAATTCCAAAGCACCCAGCTGAGAACCCAAATCTCCAGGCTGAAGGTAAAGGCAACTTTTACCTGTTAAAATAAGGAAGGTTTGGGTTTTTCTTACTTTGTGGACAGATTTGTCTGTACATGTATTTTGCATAAGAAAATCAAAACCCCATCAATATATTGATGAGAAAAATGTCTGCTTTAATTCCAATGAAAGATTTTGCAGCATCACATCTTCCAGTGGCTCTGCTGCTTTGACTCCTCTCTGCTGCACTGGTGACAACTCTGGAATGTTCCTTGGGAGGGAGGGATGGATTCTGCTCCCACATTTGTCCTGATGCCACTGGAGGTCTGGCATGAACCTGCAATATTGATTCCACCAAAATATGATGTGGGTTATTTTCCAGGTGTGCAAAGGTGTGGAGTGTCTCTAGATCACTTTCCTACATTAAAATTATCCAAATAACCTGAACTTGCAGGATTTATTCCATCCAAGCAATGAAAAGTCTGAGTTTGGAAAGTGATACAGTGACAAGTGCAATTAACCTGCACAACCCCCCAGGTGACCCCAGGGAATGGGGTGTAAATCAAATGGCTTTTAATTAAGTTTAGTGGCCAGGTCCTGTTTTTTCTAAAACATTTCACTGGCATTTTTTCTGCAACAAAATGCTTTAAATGGTGAATGTTTGTGCCAGCTTGACCAGTAATGTCAAGAAATAACAATGTAGGGAAAGGAAATCCAGATTGACAAAGCAGTTTCTGAGCAGGTACAACTTTTATTTGTTAAAAGCCACGTTGGAATATGTGCACTTTCTTCTTCCATCTGATGTAATTCAGAGATTTATAACACTTGCTGAACTTCCCCGAACTAGAAAACTCCCACGGAGACAGTAAATTGTTGTTGCATTGAGTGATCCTTGACAATCCATTGTCCCTGTATGTGCCACGTTAAAATAGTCTGGCACTGAGACTGGAGAAAGTCTCTGACACTCCTTGTCCTCTGGGGCTTGATTGTGTTCATGATCCATGGAGGAAAGGTTGGTAACGGCAGACATTGACCCACTGGTGGTAATTGCTGTGGAAACATTATTCAAGCTCATTATGTTAATGACAGAAGGATGAGGAGCTTCCTAAAAAGTTACCCTGGCGTCACCAGCGATGTTTTATTTATTTAACTGATTGATCACTTAAAGGTTTGTAAACTGCCTTCTCTGGATAATAATGCTGCATAATCATGTTCATACAAATTAAAGCACAGAGCTAAGGCTGACTGGTTGTTGCAGATCTGATTTTCTAAAATCTCAAGACTTTTATGGGCTTATTTACATAACAAGTCATGGTCTGGTTTCCTTTACCAGCGTCAGCTCCACACAGCCTTGGCTTCAGCTGTAAATTTTTATGGTTTGGAGCTACTGGAATACAAGAGAATGGTTCACATATTTTAGTAATTTGAAATGCATTTTTATTGAAGAAAACAGTGTCATTTTCTTCCAGCAGATCTATTCCCTAAAAATGTGATGCTTGCACACTTTCCTGGGGCAAGGCTTCACATTAATGCCTTCAGGCTGCTCCTCCTGCTGTGTTCTCCTCTCTCCCACCAAGAAATCCACTGCAAACCTCTGGGTCTGAGCATCCCTGATCCCCTGGAGCTGGGGGTAAGTAGAGCTCACTCTGCTCTCAGACTGGTCAAATCCAAGCAGATAAAAACATCTTTACATGGACCAGGAGCAGCACAGACACGTCCTCCAGCTGGAAAAGGGCAGCAGAAACAGTCAGATTATTTCTCAGCACAAATGGTTCAGTCAAGAGATCTTAATGGTTGGACTTGATGATCTTAAAGGGTTTTCCAGCCTCAATGTTTCTGTGATTCTGTGATCTCGAGGGTCTCTACCAAATTTGTTTTGACACAGACCAAAATGATGGCCAAGGGCTACTCAGCTTCAGGCTCAGCCCTCAGTGTTCCCTCTGGGCTCTCAGCTCCCCTCAGCTCACAGTGACTGCACTTGCTATCAAAGGACAGTCACAGCAATTCCATTTGTAGCATTTGAAACTCATTTGCCACAACCAGAGAACTCCAGAAATGGATTAATAGATTTTCATGTCACCTCTGTATCTGCTGCCACACTTCAGTTTGGTGGTGGTGTTCTCCAGGCCTGTTAAAATAACATCTAAATATGGCATTTTCTTGGGATTTTTAGCAGCCTGTATGTGACTGGAGCATGGCATGAGGAAATGGGGAAGCTGAGAGCCTGAGCTTGTTCTGAGGGTGTGATTTGGGGTTGGTAGCAGCCAGAACAAATACCCAAAGCTGTACTTCATCTGCTCATATTTTAACCCCTGCTGCCAAAAGGTCATTTGCTTCCAAGCTGTCACTGACTCCAACAAGGAACAACATCTTTGCCCCCCTCCCTTTTGGCCCAATCAGATCTTGCTAAATAAATCATTAAAAAAATGACTAACATTCCAGTCACACTCCTCATTTTGGTTCAGTAATGCCATCGAGGTGGAATTTATGCTCAGTGCAATCAATTCAGAGAGTTTCCTTCCTTGATTAATTCTCCATCTGATATTTTGATCTGCTGTTAATTCTGCTCCCCCTTTTAATCCTGCCCCCCTTTTGTTGAGGGGTGACCTCTGCATCAGCTGATAACCAAGGCTGTGCATGGAGCTGCCCATGAACCCACTGGGTCTGGTGTCCCACCACTGCATTTCTGCTCCCTTCCCAACACTGAAAGCATTTTCTCCAAGCAGGAGTTTCCAGTCTAGTCTCTCCTCTGCTCATTGCCTGCACAGCATATTTTAATTCAGATTTTAAACAGAGAAAGACAGAAATCCTGTGTTACAAGGGAAGAGAAGGCAACACCAGCACCTCCCAGACCAACACACTCCCAAGAAACACAGGGTTTATCTCTGTGTGGGAAACATTTCTCTGCTCAAATGAAGAGATACAGCTGAAAACAAAAAGGTACGGAAAAGGGTAACACTCCTAACACCCAGTGAAATAACAGCAGTGTCATTCATGCTCACAGATATATTGGAAGGATTTGAAAAAATCCTACAATTTGTCTCTTCTCCTGACAAACAGGATGCTCAGCACCTGCTGCAGCTGTGGGTGGTGCTGTGGCTGTAACAGCACAGAGCCAGAGCTCAGAGGGCAGGGGACCCAGTGGGAATTGTACCTCTGCAGTGAAAACACCTCTCTCCAGTTCTTTTTGTAGAGCACAAGCAGCTGCAAAACCCTTGATGGTTCCACAATGGGCTTCCTGGTCAAAATTTCCAGAAATCCTCAGGAAAAAAAAAAAGCCTCCCTGTTCTTTCTGAGCATTGTCCTCCACAAGCATGAAGATACAGCACAGGTATTTCCATGGCTCCAATATTTACTGAAGGCTCAAGCAATCCCTGTTTTTAAGACAGATTTAAGCAGTCACAAGGTGAATGTGCAGCCTGACATCTCCCACTGTGCATCACCAGAGCAGGGGGTGATGGGGCAAGTCAGGGCTCTCCATTTGGGATTCCTGAGGCAGAGGGAGGGTCTGTTGCTGTTCAGTCATTTCTGGGCAAGATTTCATTATAACCCTCCAGAGCAGGGAGGGGGGCCCAGCTCTCAGACAGGGATCTCTAAGGCTCTTTAGCCACTTGGCAGCCTGTGAGCTGAGAGAACAGACATGTCTTAACCTGCTCCCACACCAGGGGCTGCAGGAAATCAGAGAATCCATCAATGGGTTGGGTTGGAAGGGACCTTAAAGAGTATCTAGTTCCACCTCCCACTGTCCCAGGTGGCTCCAACCTGGCCTTGGACACTCCCAGGGATGGGGCAGCCACAGCTTCTCTGGGCACCCTGTGCCAGGGCCTCCCCACCCTCCCAGGGAAGGATTTCTTTCCCATATCTGATCTAAATCCCTCCTCTTTCAGTTCAAACCTCTTCCTCCCTGACCTTTCAGGACAGTGTCTTGATCCCCATTGTTTTTAACTAAAAATACTCTGAGCAGGTCCTTGCAGCTCTGCTGCCAAAGCCTTTCTGTAATCAAACACTGCAAGGCAAGTTTAAAGGATCCAAATTAGTGTCTCCATCACTGGCAGGGTTTCCTGAAAATAGGAACATTTCTATGCCCTCAGTACTGTCTCACTCAAGGCATGCTGGATATTTTCTACCAGATTATCAGTAGGCAGAAATGTTTTGATGCTCTGCTGCTGAAATAAGGACATCACAAGAAGAGCAGTCTATGATTTTTATCTCAAGGAAATCTAATGCAATGTGCCACTTCAGATTTTAGTGATGTGGCCTTACAGTCCAAACAACAGAAGGTATTTTGGCTGCAGAGCAGAACCAATCTCCCAGGCACAACCTCTCCCAGCTGCATGACATGACATTTCACTCTTACCTTTTCTAATATACTGTTATAAGACAAATATTATTAGCACCAAGTGATTTAAAATCTCACTGCTTGAAAGTTTAGACTTCTGAGGAATACAGCAACCCCTAGGAGCAGCACCAGGATGAGAAGCAGAACAGACCTTCCCTGCTGTGTCAACAGGTATCTCAAATACTTACTGAAAAGCTGCACAATTACATTATGAGGGAAAGTATCTGAGGAAGGAAATACTCCCTGATTTCTCCTGGTACCAGGGCCTATTAGAGATAAAAATGAATGGAGATTTATGTTGTTGATGACTCTGTTACCTGCCCTTCCCTCCTCTGCAGTGATACAGCAATATGGCTCATTGCAAAAGTCACAAGGAAGCAGCAAACCTTACCTGAACTATCCTTTTTTGTGTTTTACCTGAGAACATTAAATTAAAAACAAACCACTAAAACAGCAGGATTAGAATTCATTTTGCTTTGTAATGATGAAACAAACCTGGTGCTGAGCTTATGTAAGCAAAGCTATGACCAAGTTTTCCTTCTCATCCCCTGTGAGGGCTCTTGGCTCCAAGCAGGAACTCCCTGAAAACCCACAATCCCATGGCTGGGCTTGAGAAACAGACCCAGGGCCACCAGAGTACAGGGATTCCTGCAGACCTGCCCTGGAAACTCAGGAATCTTCTCATGAAACTTCTGAAGCCAAATATATGCAGCAGAAATTTGCTTCCAAGAGTTGAGGAACGAGGGGTCACCAGGAGCCCCAGCACGTCCCTTCTGCACTCAAAGGAATGTCTGGAGATGAAACACCCCTGAGAAAAATCTATACAGCTTTGAGAAACTGGTTAAAGCCACCCAAAGCTGTTTTTGTGGTGGATAATTCACACACAATAAGCAAGATGGGATTTGTCAAGCAGTTTGTGCACTCAATAGAAGCTGCTGAGGAGCTTCCATGGGTTACCAAGCCAGTGTGAGGCTCAGGATGCCTTTTGAAAGTCTCTGTGAGCTGCCTCCTTTCCAGGCACTCCTGCAGCCTGATCCCACCAGATGAGAGATGAATTTACACAGCCTGTTTAGATAATGAGAGTTGGGATCATTTGTACCAAACAAACGAGACAAATATTTAAACAAATAAACAGTCTGTGTCTTTATGAGAACACGATGACTGCATAATGAACTCCTGCCAGGCACTGGGAATTCCTGCAGGGTTTGAACCAATGTTTCCAGAGTGTCACACTGGAAAAGAGAGGACACAAAGCACTGGGAGAAGGCTCAGAGGGTTGTTTTTTGTNGACCCAGGGCCACCAGAGTACAGGGATTCCTGCAGACCTGCCCTGGAAACTCAGGAATCTTCTCATGAAACTTCTGAAGCCAAATATATGCAGCAGAAATTTGCTTCCAAGAGTTGAGGAACGAGGGGTCACCAGGAGCCCCAGCACGTCCCTTCTGCACTCAAAGGAATGTCTGGAGATGAAACACCCCTGAGAAAAATCTATACAGCTTTGAGAAACTGGTTAAAGCCACCCAAAGCTGTTTTTGTGGTGGATAATTCACACACAATAAGCAAGATGGGATTTGTCAAGCAGTTTGTGCACTCAATAGAAGCTGCTGAGGAGCTTCCATGGGTTACCCAAGCCAGTGTGAGGCTCAGGATGCCTTTTGAAAGTCTCTGTGAGCTGCCTCCTTTCCAGGCACTCCTGCAGCCTGATCCCACCAGATGAGAGATGAATTTACACAGCCTGTTTAGATAATGAGAGTTGGGATCATTTGTACCAAACAAACGAGACAAATATTTAAACAAATAAACAGTCTGTGTCTTTATGAGAACACGATGACTGCATAATGAACTCTTGCCAGGCACTGGGAATTCCTGCAGGGTTTGAACCAATGTTTCCAGAGTGTCACATTGGAAAAGAGAGGACACAAAGCACTGGGACAAGGCTCAGAGGGTTGGTTTTTGTGGTGCCTTGGCTCTGTGGGCAGCCAGGAGGATGTGCTGGGTAGTTGGGTGGGCTCCTACCCCGTTCCTTGGCATTGCCCAGGCACCCCAAACCCACACTGCCCACCAGGAAAGAAAGGCTTCTACCACCTTGAAGAGCTCAGAGGCTCAAACACACCCAGCATTACAGCTGGAGTATCTCCTCTCCCATCTCTCATCCTTTCTCATCCTCCCCCAAACACCAAGATTAATGACTTTGCAAAGTCTGCCCAGGCAGACTCTCCTCTGGATTTTCCACTTGAAAACTCCCTGTTTCCTCAGCCACTTCCACATGACCCAGTCACTGGGACAGTAAGGCCCGTTTTGATCTGAAATTCTTCATATTAATAATGCCATACATTACATTTGACAGCCTCTAACTGATTCTCTGACTTCCATGTGGCAAAAACTTCTGGCAGTGTTATTGGCTTTCCCTCTTTTATTAACTGCTCTGACTGGCAGTGAAATCCCCAGCAGAAATGGATGCTCCCAGGGGGATTTCTCAAAGGTTAGATCCTCTCCTGCTGATGCAACGTTTTTGTCATTATTCAAGAAGACAGATTAATCACTCAGGCCTATATCCTAATCAGAGGAGGAAAAAAAAGTCAGTCAGGTGCTTAAAAAAGGTTTAAGCATTTTAATGCACTTCACAAATTTAGTCCCTGCTAATCAAGCACTGGAACAGAGAGAAGAACANGCTCCCAGGGGGATTTCTCAAAGGTTAGATCCTTTCCTGCTGATGCAACGTTTTTGTCATTATTCAAGAAGACAGATTAATCACTCAGGCCTATATCCTAATCAGAGGAGGAAAAAAAAGTCAGTCAGGTGCTTAAAAAAGGTTTAAGCATTTTAATGCACTTCACAAATTTAGTCCCTGCTAATCAAGCACTGGAACAGAGAAGAACAAAGGGGGAGACTGAGACAAAGGAACAGAGGTTCATAACAAGCTCAAAGAGAATGGAGCAATATGGTATCAGGAATGGAAAACCTCACTGATAAGATGTAAGAAACTGAGTTTTTTTCTTAACAAGGAGGTAGAGACTGGAACAAAGAGTCCCAACCCTTCAGGTACAGTAACAAATGTAGTGATTCACAGCTTCTAGGGAGGCTGAAGCTACAGGTTGTTCTGCCAGATAGTTTCCAGAGCTTCTCCAAAAAACTTAATACTGCACAATATTCCTGCAGTGCAAACACCCAGGTGAAAACACAAGGACCAAGAAAAACCACCACACAAACTGGCCAGCAAACCTGCATTTTGTCCCTTTCATGACTGTAAGCTCAAGGCTGGAGAGCTGAAATCTGTCACATGTAGTGAAACCTCATTGATCCAAACCTTTCATAACATCCCTCAGAGGGACAGGGAGGGAACAGCTCCCTTGGGACAGACTATTTGCCAAACAGATCTCTGTGCCATAGGTTATACTGTCCAAAAGGTGTTTGTCCTCCTTACCTCCTGCTGTCAAAGGCCAAGTCCTCCTCTCCTTCCCTCCCTGCTCCACATTTGGAAGAGTCCATCTCCTTCCCCCAGTTCCCTTCCAGCCCAGCAAGGGGTCCTGCAGAGCAGCCCCAGCTCCTTTGGCTCTTCTACTGTACATCATTGCTCCCATACCCAGTTTATCTTCCACCATATGAGCACTCTCAGCTCAGGAGTTGTGCAAAGGTGCATTTTGAGGGGTGAACTCTCCTTGGTGCTGAGTCAGGGTGGAGCTCATCAAGCAGCTCCCAGACTGTTTCCATGCCTGTGACAGAGTCCTGCTCATCATCAGCCCAAGATGAGCCTGGTTATTATGCCCAAATAACTTTTCAGGCAAATCAGACACTGGTCTGAAAAACTCTGATGTTCCTTGACTTCAGCCTCCATGTGAATTCCAGATGAATGAGCAGAGCTGCTCCCATGGGGCTTGAAGGCTGCACTGGTCCAAGGCTGTGGCCAATTCCCTAAATACCATCACTTAATCCACCCCTCTTCTGGGTTTTGTTGAGAGACTTAGTTCAAACGACATTTGGCTGAAAAAAATGTATTCCAGCTCATGCACAAAAATGCTCGAGGCAGCAGCCTGTAATAAACTGAATCAGAGAATCATTAGGGGTGGAAAAGACCTCCAAGATCTTCAAGTCCAGCCTTCAACCAAACACTCCCACACCCACTAAACCATATCACCAAGTGCCATGTGGGCTTGTGTTTTGAACACTTGAATAAAATAAATAAGAGCAATAAATAAATTTAAAAACACATTAAGTCATTCTCTTCCATGCCAGTGAGGAAGGAAGGCTTTGGCACTGTTTTCACATCCATATGCAGACAGACAGAAGAGCAGTTGTCCTTGTAAACTTACAAAAATCACACCTAAATTTCTGGGATTTTACTTAAATTCTTCTAATTCCATTACATAACAAAGCTGACATGGTTTGTCTCCCTTCCAGACATTACAGCAATAGCCAGCAATTTAAAGCAGATCATTCAGTACTTGTCAGATTAGTGTAAATCCCTTCCTAACATGCAGGACAGAACAAGCTTAAAATTAATAAAAATAAGTGGGAAATTGCCCAAAGTCAAACTGTTCTTAGTAACTTCATTAGATGCTGCATCATACTTCTGGACTACTTTGGACTAAGTGTGCAAAAATGGACATAAAAAAAAGAGCAGCTCACCTGTGTCTGATCTCTGATCTCTGATCTCTTCTCAGAACAGACTACCTGGCATATTATGGGAAAGTGTGCATTTGAGAGGAATTTATAAATCTTTTCAATTTATAGGTTATTTCTTAAAAAAGAGGAATTTATCACATTCAATTGAAAATGAAAATCTTAGTACCTTTTCATCCCAAGTAATGAGAAAATGCATTTGCTCTTTATTCTGCAAATCGCCTCATTTCAGCAGACAGCACTTTTTAAGTGCTGCTGTACCTTTGTCCTGGTGAAGGCATTTCTTTCTCAGCTTCCCAAGTATGTGCTCTCCTAGAGAAAAGGCTCTCTTATTGTCCCAGGGATATTTTGTACTTGCTACAGCAGGAAATGCATTTCCACTGTTCCCCGAGGAAGTGAAGGTATTATGTTTCAATAGTTAATTCTTTGCCTTCCTAAAGCACATTTTGTGCCTGTAAAGGCTCCCTTTAATATGCAGAATTTAGAGAGCAGAATCTGTCCATCACTGTGGTGAGAGAACTTTAAGCAAAGAATTACCCTGTGCACAGCCATATCCAGAGATTTAATTGTAAAACTCAGCCAAGTATTCAGACCAGCCAATAATTTATTTGCCTAAATGTTCAAGAGTGGATGTTGAATTTATTCCTGACATTCCCCCCCCCCAGATAATAGCTCACATAAACATGACATGAATATTCAATGTTCAAGCCTTAAAATTTGAAGTGTCAGTTAGCTGCATAAATCATGGGATATTATTGCTTTTCCTTCATGACATATGTAACTAAGCAACAAATCATCAACTGAAATATTAAATTTATTACATCCTGCCCTTTTCATGGGGATAAGTGATATAGAGATGTCAGCTCAGCAGGAGGTGGGTCATGCTGTCCTGAAGGCAGATAATCAAAGAAAATTGCCAACTCAAAACCCAAATGATGCTGCCTGTTCTGGATTAGAATTTGCATAATGAGCATTATTGTCCTGGCAAGGCTCAATTTCTCAGTTATTCCCCAAAAATTAACTCAAAATACCAAAAATAGGGTCAAGCCTGAACTTGTTCTTGAATTTTGATGGAAGACCTACATGTCCGTGGCCACCACTCATCACTGGATGTAAATTAGCAGAGCACCTAAAGAATTTGTGCTAATTGCTGGAGTTGTGATCAAAAAAAGGGATGTGGTAACAGAGAGCTGGAAAGGCAGAGAGTTGAAGAGCTCTCTTTAAAAGGGCTGGAAGAGACATTTGTCATTTAAAACAGAAATTGAAGACTTGTGAAGGAAAAAATGGCAGAATAACCTTAGAATAAGAGGTATTAAGGTACTAAAGGGAGTAACCTTTAAAGCCTGCCTACAAAACAGATCCCTGAGGTCCTGACTCATAATAGCAGAGGGAAGGAAGAGAGCATTGAAATACATGAACATCAGCCCAGAAATTTCCCAGAGATGAGGGGGAGTGCAGAACTTTCTCGCTCAACTATTCATTTCTGAACTTCTGAGTAGCACAGAGTGCAAGAGGAAGGGAGAAAAGAAGGATAATAGGAGGGGAAATAAATCTCCTCCTTTAAATACATTTAGTGGTGGAGCAATAGGGGTAGGATTACACTCAATTTTATCTGAATGGATAACACAGGCCAGGATATTATCTGTAGTTTTCTTAGAATCTCCTCTGAAACACAGCTTTAGCATTTCTTTCTGCAGCAGCAGCAGCAGCTCTGGCCCCTGACTGTGCCATTTCCCACAGCCCTCCCCTGTCCAGGTTAACCCTCAGCAAAATGAGCCTCCTGACACTGCTCAGAGAAGGGGAGTTGAATTCCAGGGACAAATTGGACTAGTGAATAGGGTGGGGGGAGTGCTGAGCTGGTTAATTTGGGGGATATTGTATAAAGCACTTGTGTGAAACAGCAGGGATCCACCACTAACCCCTGTCAGAGTAACCAGAGTGAAGAACAGAGTTGATTGCACGAAGACCTACCTCAAAAATCAGCTATTTGCATTCCCTTACTTTGTGCAGCCCTTGGGAAGCTGAGAAACCATTCACCACTTTCAATAACAGGTTTTATGTGCAATTTTGCAAATCAGCACCCCTGCAGTTGTGTAGTCCAGACAGGTGACAGCTCCTGGCTGCTCCAGCTTGGTGTCCTGGGCAAAAATGCATCACAGGGCTGCAGGAAGGGGGTGTTCCCAGTGAAATTCTGGGACTGTTTGATCTGAATTTGCCCCATGGCAGGGTTACACCTCCCAAATCTCTCACCCTGCTTCATGTCCATATCTTCTCAAGTTGTTGTCCAGCTACTGGACTGAGACTATTTTGTGTGATCTAATAACACAGTGCCAAGCACGGGGTGGAGAAATAGATGAAGATTAGTTCTATTTTTATGGCAAACTTCCTACTGGTGTTAATTAACAATATTATAACAGCTAATCACCTGGTGGCTCCTTCCTCCACTCATTTTCTCAGGGACACGAGGGCATTTGACAGGGGTGAGTGGCTGTGCCACGTCTGCTTGCAATAATCCCTCACTTCAGCAAGGGCTGTGGTGCCATTAACTGGGTTAATTGGGTTCAGAATTGTTGCCAATCCAGACATCTGTGCTCAGTTGCTGCCACTTAAGAAGGAAAAAGAAGCTACACATAAGTTCACTAAAATGCTGCTGATGAGAAACTCGCCCCCAGACAGCTTTTACATCCAAAGGATTCCTGGAGAGACAGAGGGTGTACAGGGGAGAACTCTCCTTCCTGGTGAGATGTTCCTCATTTCAGAAGTTTTCTCCCAAAACACAATTTCCAGAACATGAACCCCTAACTTCCTGCAACAGATGTGGGAGAATTTCTACTTAAATAAGACTAGAAGTACAAATGGTGTTTGGCAAAGGGAAAACCTCAAGGGAATTCTTTTAGCCAGCAAAACATTCATTTTCAAGTAATCTTCACTACTGGAGATGTCTCAATTTCTCTGTAGTGCCTTTCTCAGAAAAAAAAAAAAACACTGGGAGGAAGAACTTACTGTTTTCTGGCTGGAGAGCAAGGAGTGCTGGCACCTCCTTCCCAGCTCAGGTGGGCACAGGCTGAGGAAGCTTTAATTGCTGTGGGTAACACCAGAGATACTGGGAAATGGTAATTTAACTTCCTCAATGCATTGAATTAGACAGCATTTTGTGAAAACTCACAACTAAAGAGATTTTTATGAGTGAAAGCGAGAGGTTTGGGGGTTTTTTTCCTTCCCTGTAGCCAAGATTTAATGTATAACTGCTGTCTGTGATTGACGTGCCATTTTAGATGAGGGCTTTGTTTGGGGCTTTTTATCTGCTCTAGAGAGTGACACTGAGTTATTTCATGGGATTAGTGATTTAAGTAATGTGAGTAGGTTGGTTGTCATAATCAGCAGAAGCTAAAGCAGAGCAGCATTTTCTAACTGCAGAGATTTCCGAGGATGTAGCAGCAAGGGCAGCTTATTAAAAGTATAACAAGCTCAGGACACTTACAAAAGGAATCAAAATTCTGTAACACAGGGAAGCAAAGTTCCTAAGTACCAGCATATTCCTGTAAGACTCTGAGGTGACATGAGATTATTATAAAGTATTTAGTGAACAGACTTCTAATTGAACACGTGAGTATAGGAAAAGGAATTCAGGACAGTGTGTTTTTCTGAGAGGAATTTCAAAGCCTGGCTTACCCATGCCAATCACTGTTGCTCTGCCTTGCTGAGGTCAGGATCAGCCTCTGCTCTGGCAGCACAGACCATGTTCTCCAGTCACTAAAGCAGCACCATTGTACATTGTTTCTGCAGATCTTCTTTGGCTTTCTGTCATCTCCTGTACTTAAATTCCCCCATCAACAAAATATTCCCACTTCAATCAGCCCCTGCTTTGATTTCAGGCATGATCCTCCTGACTCTGCCTTGCAGACCTTTCTCTCTGCAGCTGCTGTCTCAGAGACATCTCAGCCTGTCTGCCTCCAGCCTTCCCCTTTCATTGGAGGGTTGCTGCCAGTCTGCAGCCTAAAATAACAATGTCTGGGCAATCCTTCAGCTGTTGACTTCTACAAAACACATACAGCTCACCTGCATCATCCTCCTACAGAGGCACCTCTTCCATTGGAGTCAGGCTGTGCCTGGAATCTGATGGGACAGTGGAGGAAACTGGCCACAGCTGTAGGGGAGGGAGGGCACTGCCAAGGGCAGCCTCCTCAGGGTTGGGTGGGGTTCTTGCAGCCTGGGAAGAGAATCCTCCTTTCCATCAGGTTACCAACACCCCCCTTGCTTCTAACTTCTGTTATCCAGTCCTGCTGCCTCCTGGTTGTGCTGGTTCCTCTCCCAGCAGAGGGGTCAGGGGCACACAAGGAACACAAGGGACCACCACAGGTATCAGAGCAAGGCAGCAGAACAGCACAGGAGAGAATAAACATGGACATTGCTCTGAGTGTCAGCAAAATTTGGGAATCTGCCTCCATTCCTCTCCTTGAATATCTTCAGAGATTCCATGTCTAATGAAATTCCTGTGCTGGGATACAGTATTTTAGCCCAGTCTCCACAACATTCTGCTTATAAGGCAGTTTTCTGATCTGGGGCCTTATGTGCTGTCTCAGAGGGTGTTTAACCATTTTTCTCCAATAGCAAAGAAAAAGTTTTTTCATTTCCTTTTGTGGAGAACTATATACAAGCCAGGCAAGAGGAAGGCCTGTGCTCATGTAAAATGTAGGAAGATATAATGGAAGTTTCACAATAGCCTTTCAAAGTACCTTAATACACATCAGGCAGACTATTTCAGCTGCTGAATTCGTTCTACATGACCCTGCTTTCTGTTCAAAACTTGTGAAATATGGTGGGTTTATTATTAGGGTGCTGTCATTTCACAGGTTTGACCTCAGTCATTGGTTTAGCAAAAGAACTCTTTGTCCAGCCAAAGAGAATAATTTCATCTCTGTCCAGTTGGAGAATATCTATTGATGGTGTTTGGCCACAGCCAAAACTCAGGGCAGAGCATGTCACTCATCTTTTATTTTCATCTTATTCCTCCCAACCCATGAAGTTAAACAAATTACTTTAAAGTAACCAACCCAAAGAGCTCATTCACTGGCAGAAACTGGAAGCAAATCTCCTGTATTATTCCAGAAAAGACATTTATTATCCAATTATAGGCCCACTCTCCTGCCAGCAAAAGTGCTGCAAAATTCAGTCTTGGATTTCCATCTGAAAGGGGTGACTGAGTGCTTTGGGGGGCTGCACATATGACATGGGCTGCCTTGCTGGGGACTTGAATTCAAGCCAGCTCAGATCTCACTGCAGTGAAACAGGAGAAATTTTATCCTAAAATACACACCACACCCTCTCCCTGGATTTATAGGGCATTTGAAAGAAATCTTACCCAGGCTGGTTTGTGATGATGATGAACTTTCATTATCTTGCTCTAAATACAGCCAGAGCATCACAGGAACAAGAGGCAGGCTCTGGTTTGCTCCTCCACAGGGTTTGGCTTTCCACACACATCAGTTCAATACACACGTGATTTTAAAAGAAATCATTTGGTTTAAGCTGAAAGGAGAAAAAAAATATTTGGGTTAATAATTTTGGGCTCCTTCTTGCTGCAAGCTCTCTTCTCAGAGGAAAAAATTACAGTCAAAAGGTAGTGAATTAGCTGTAAAGGGCAGATTTTGACCTGATGAAATTGGTGTGGCTATTTAGGGAGCAAGATTTCATTAGAGTTGCTATAGCAATTGGAACAGTTTGACAAAACCTAATGAAGGATTATGACTGAAAGAGAGAAAGTTATAAGCCATCAAAAGCTGTAGGAACAGAAGCCTCACAGATTTCTGAACAAAATCCCTGTGGAAGTACCCTGATCTCCCTGGAAGATATCACACTCATTTCAAACATTTCTCCAGGGTATTCAGTGAGCAGTGACAGCAATACAGAGCCAAGTGCCCTCTCCACTGCAGAGTTACTGGTGGATTTTCCTCTCTGAGAGGCACACTTACTTATGAAGTGCTTCATTATAGAAATCCTTGGCACTTGCATGGCACTGCTCATCACAGGGCACTGCAGAAGTCACTGCTGATGCTGTGTGTGAACCTCCTCAAAGAGCTTTAGATACATCCTGTGGCTGAGTAAACTGAGCCAGGGACATTCCAGCACTGTACTCCAGCCTTCCCAGGGATGGAGCAGGGAAGAACATGCATAAACCTTCTGGAATGTGAGCAGGGGGCACCTGCACAGCAGGGCCTCTCCAGGGTGTACAATCAAAGTTTTTGACTGGGGGTTCTCAGCTCAAACTCTGCCTGGGGCCAAAAGTGCTGCTCAGAAGCAGCACAACAATATTGATTGATTTATTTATTTCTGCCATTATATAATGCCCAGCACAGCTTCTCTCTCACTGGGTGTCCCCTCTGATCTGAGACTGAGCAAAAATTGCCTTCAGGTCAGCAGAGCAAATTTTAAACAATAATCAGCCAAGATGACCTGCACCAAGCTGGTCCCTCCATCACTATTGCAAGGAGCAAGAGGGTTCCTGCCTCACCTCCAGCTCCTGCCCCATCCAGCACCTTCTTGCTTTTGCTCTGCCCTCCTTTCCAAAGGCACTTGCAGACCTACAGACCTGCAGCCAGTTCTTAGGGGGAGAACAGCACTGAATTTGGGTTATTGGATTTGCTGTGACCTGTGTTTCCATCACTGGGCAAAGCTTCCTCGTGGGACAGATCTTCAGACCACAGACATCCACCTGCAGCAAGGGCTGAAACAAGCTTGGCTTTGCTAAAGACTTCTGAGCATAAAAATCTAACCCAACAATAAAACCTTCACATATCTAGACTGATATTACTGGAGTTAAATGAAAGATAATTTGATTCTGGGCTTTTTGAAGCTGCTAACCCAGAAAAGCAGCTCTCCTAGAGTTGCCTAAGGAGATTATAAAGAAGGATTTGTATTTAAAAACAAATTTCTTCCCAATTTTGCCAGAAGTGGGCAGTCAGGTCCTGGGCCAGCCAGCCCTGGGGGGCTGTGGGGGACAAAGCAGAAGAGTGGAGAACATGTGAGAGCCTCACTCTGCTATAGGAAATAGCAGACCAAGCTTGTTTTCCAAACATTTCAGCTAACAGCTCTATAAATGATTTTTCTCTGTTTGTTCATATGTATCAGTTTGGTGGTGAGTGTGTGGAACGTGCCTAAGCATCAAGAATGTATTTTGACATTAATTTTGTTTCTGGCAGAAAAACTGCAAAATATTTAACACATTGGAGGCCTTGATGCATCAAGGCAGTTATAAATATGTTATAACTGTGCTGTGGTGGCTCCAATTCACTGCTGAAAAATTGCCTTCAGACTGCCTTAGTCAGGCAGGCACAGAAACAAACAGGGCTGGCTCTGCAGTGTCAGAGCTGAGGGCACAGAGAGCACAGTCTATTTACTGTCACTGCATTAAACCTCATTTAATCACCATCACAGGTGATGCCCCACTTGAGCCAAAGCCATGACCCTGCTGGGGGTGTGTCTGCACTGAACTGGAGTTTGTCCAGGGCCTGGAGTGACAGGGCACAGGGAATGGCTTCAGAATGCCAGAGGGCAGGGATGGGATGCCAGGAGGAAATCCTTCCCTGGGAGGGTGGGCAGGCCCTGGCACAGGGTGCCCAGAGAAGCTGTGGCTGCCCCATCCCTGGGAGTGTCCAAGGCCAGGTTGGATCCCCTGGGACAGTGGGAGGTGTCCCTGCCCAGGGCAGAGGGTGGGATGAGCTTTAATGTCCCTTCCAATCCAAACCACTCCAGGATTCTACATTTTCTCATCTTGGACCTGGAGAAATACTGGTTTAAATTCAGAAGCACAAGCTTTTAATCTCCCACTGGAAAGTTTTTCAAACTGTTAACTCCAGTAACAGTGGCTATTTCTCTTTGTTAGATCAGATGGCTGATCCCTCTCTCAGGCTCCAGCCCTCAGTCTAAATGCTGTGCCACAACATTCCCACTTAACATTTAGACTAAGGACTCAGCACTGATGGGGGATTAGACATTTTAGATTGCCATGTTCCATACTCTGATGTACTTGAGTTCAGGAAATTATTTCCTTTGCACCCTTTCAGTTTCAGGGTAAGTTGCTCAATACTTGCACAAAGAGATGGGGAAAATGGCACTGCCCAGCTCCTGCAAAACCTACAGCAGAAGGTGGAGAAGACAATTAATTATTTCCATTTTGCATAGTTCATTCAGCTTCAGCAGTTGCTCTCAATACCCATTTCACATGCAGGGAGTGAGGAAGCTCCCACCACCCATTTATCTGTTGGCCCAGCCTGGCTCACCAGCCAATTCCACTTTGGAAACCACCACTGATGATTCATGAGTTTCAACTCAAATATCCTTGGTTTAAAAGGAAGGTGATAACCTTAAAAGAGGCCCATAATCTAATAATTTCTCCAGAAAAAGACTTAATACATGCAAGGGCATGAGCAAGCCCTAAAATGAAGATATAAAATGATAGTGGTGTCCATAAGAAGAGGGTTGAATGCTAAGGATCTGCAACATTTTATACAGAAAGGTTGCAATCTGGGTGTCCACTCTAATATCCTTCTGGCAGGATTTGCGTTTTTCCTGTATGAAGATTCTTGGACAATTATTACCAAGAAAAGAGAAAGGAACCTGATTTTGCTGGAGAAAAAGTAACTATATCTGAAAAAAACCCCACCTTTCTGCTTTTTGAGTTGAGAACAAATTCAAACAAGAATTTGTTGGAAGTGATTATTTTAAAAAAATAAAGTTTGCAAAATGAACAAACCAAATTAATCCACTGACTGCTGAGGGAGACACACAAAACCAGGCTGAGTGGCTCAGAAAGCACGAGGAGACAGTGACAATAACAGGAAACAAAGCAGGACATTCTGCTTCACTTAAAGGATAATAACCACAGCATCCCCCAACCACTTGTCTACATTTTCCTCCCTGCAGTCACTTGCCAAGCTTTTCTCTGCTGTTAATGTTCACTCCTACTCTTCCCACTTCTCTGGGGTCACCAAGGAGGAACTACAACATGTTTGGCACAGTCTGGAGTGAGGGGGGTCACCCCAATAGACTCCCATTTGCTTACAACTCCAAAACAGCCAAAAATAAGAAGTAGCAGCATTTGGGGAAGTTTTCAGCATATGGCTACATGAGCAAATTTTAAACATATGGGCTATCAAATGCATCCAAGATGTGTTAAAGCCCATCCAGTGATCCCCTGCCAGTTATTACACAAGATTTCATATGAAGAAGGGGAGAGATGCCCTTTTCATTCTCATAACTAGTCCAGGGGCACTTCATCCACAGGAGGAAGATTAGAATTCACCTCATTTAAAGGGTATTCATTCATTTATTGCCTGGGAATTTGTACAGTAAGAAACTCACCTTAGGGATGTCTCATCTTTAGTTTTCATTCTCAATAATATCCGTTTGCTATTAAAGAAAGAAAAAGAACAATCAAAATATGAATTTAATTTCACTTCATACAGGACATCCAGGTGAGCTGGCTCATCCATCCTCTCTTAAAAATCAAAGGGAGAGTAGCTATTGTTGATTGTATTATCCCACTGGGAGGTAAAAACGAACCTGAATGCAGAAACTTCAATCACAACTCACAATTTACTAAAACAAAACAAAGCTGGAAAGAAATATCAGATCTTCTCTTTCTGTAGCAAAATCAAATGTAAAAATGACACCAACACCAATTCATAACTATGAAGAAGTAACTGATGATAGTACATCTTTTGTGATGCCAAAAAAGAATTTCATATAAAGCTGTGACATTTATTCCTGTAAGAATAAAGAGCTTCCTGCTGTCCTAAATATTACAGTGAATCAAGAAAAATGTTTGTTGGAACAGCTGAACTAATGGGTGGCTTGTAAGAGCATAACCCTCCCCTTTCCTATCACACAACTCCAGAGACCTCTGTCCTAACTGATGCACCAGGTACTCCCCAGAGCAGCAGTGTCAATTTACTGCCACTTGTAGACTATTAGTAACTAAATCAGAGAAGTTGCTCAGACTCAGCATTTCAGTGACTGACTTCCCTTTGAGTTTTGTCCCATTCCTTTGTCTTTCATTCTGCCTTTGTCCAAGGACTTGCCATCTGCACCTGGCAGCAGCTGATGCATCTTCTGCTGCAGTGGGTTTTATCCTTGCCCTTCAGCTCAGCTCAGCTCCAAGTGCTCTCCATGATCACTTCAAAAATGTCAGCTTATGTCAGCTCTAGTAAATCAAGGGAGGGAAGAGAATCCTGAATTTCTCCAGAAGGGGACATGAGGTGCATTTGATACCTCATTCTGCCCCAGTGAAGACTCACAAACCTTTCCATAAATCTGACTGTGGGGAGAAGGTTGTGGAGTCTCCCTCACTGGAGATATTCCAGAACTATCTGGATGCAATTCTGTGCAGGGATCAGGGAGGTTGGACCGACCTTACCCATCCTGTGAGGGGGATAAACTGTGTTCCCCTCCTGAATATCGGAAAGAACACTAGAAGAGAATTAGGGGCAGTGACCAGGCNAGGATATGATCCTCAGGAGAGGAGACTCTTGAGAAAGTCAGATTTAATTGAAGCCCTTGGAAGCCCTTCATCTTTGAGAAGTGGTCCACATTTTCCTAACACTGAAGACAAGAGCTGTGTAGTGGAAGGATGAAATTTAAAACCCAGAGAAAGGATTATAATACACAGTGAGTGCAGGCAGCCCCTGAATTCCTTGGAAAAGCAGAAGGATGGTTTTCTCTGGGAGCACCTTTTCCAGACTGCCTGATTGATCTGATATTTATGATTTAAACAGCTATATTTTCTGGACATTACTACAGACACATGGTTCACAAATAAATCTAAACCACTCACCTGGACCAAGGCTTTTTCTTTTTTTCTTTTTGTGAAATCAGGCAAATAAAGGAAATGCTTAGGGCAGGAAAACCCCAGAGTATTGGGGGATAAGAAAAATGTACCTGGCCTCAGAGTTTCCATGTCACAAATAATTGTTGGCCAAATTAGAGATGGGATCTCTTTGGTTAAAGCATTTGAGGGAGCTGTTCCTTCTGCAGGCAGCAGTCCTGGGGGGGACACACCTTGGCCTCCAACACAACACAGGAGAGTTTAATAAAAACCAACAGCCTTCAGTAAAACAGCACCACCCACCAACACCCCAGTGAGGGGCTCAGCAGCCAACAGGCAATCAGAGCACAGACAAACAAAAAGCTTTATGGCAGGACAAACCACCTCCCCTGCTCTTTAAACATGCTCCATGTTATAAATCACCCAGGAAGGTGATAAATGTGTGCACTTAAAACAAACTCCATGCTCTGCTCAGTGGGGCTGTTCAGCATAACTAAGTTGCCAGAGGGCAGCTGAGCTGAGATCAGTGTATTGCTCTTATTGGCATTTTTTGTGGTCCAGAGGAGTGTGCAGCAGGCAGGTTTCCCAACACACCGTGTGGGTTCTGCCTTTCCCTGCAAAGCTGAGTGAGTGCAGAGAGCAAAGGGCTGGGCAGGTGCCAGGAGGTGCC
>VYZS01009769.1:29161-47138 GCA_013400695.1 Neodrepanis coruscans | reverse complement strand
AAAGATTTCTTTCTAATCATCAGACAAATTAAGCCTGATGACCATGTTTCTGGTAGCATAGGAGAGGTAGGAAATTCCTAATTGATTTGATAAAGTTACAAACGTTGCATTTGTCAATACTTTAATGGATTCAGTAACCATAGATAGAGTTTTCAGACCTGTGTCATGGCAGTAAATTCTGTAGGGTCATTTTAAAAGTCCAAGAATTTCAGATCTATACTACCTGTAAAAACAGAGTGTCTACAGAAGAACCTTTGTGGAGGAAGTTTAAAGGTAAAAAAATGGATACCTTCTAAAGTTTTCTTTCTCTTACAAAATATAAATTATGACATAAAATATTTTTCCACTAACTTGTAAATTTTAAAAATCTGAATAATTGTGCTCCAATCTAAAGCAAGGAAAAATGAAAAAAAAAATCAGACTGAGTAATCTAAATGTGAGAGGACTGAGGGTTCTTGAAATACAATCTGTTTTATTCAGACCAGAAGGAGCCTAAATTATTCCCAGTTTACAAGCATTTAAGTGTACTGACAAGCACTGAGTATGATACATTGGTAATTATTCTCTTGGTTAATATATTTGAAAAAGAACACAAAGATTGAATAAAAAGAAAAAAAAGCAGGAAATATCAATCTGTACGTTTGTATTTTCTGGACGGGAAAAAAAAATGTGTCGAGTGCTTTTGACAGGGTCAGGAGAAGCAGAGCATCTATCCTATTTGCTTTGCAAATAAAATGGAAAATCTGTATTCCAAGATCCTCAGATCTGCACTTGTATAAAATTTCAATTCAGCAGAGAAATACATTATAAATAAATGGCGTGGGTGGTCGGGGATAAAATATTTTTGAAACTTTCTTAGTTAAAGAAAGGATCTCCTTCAAACTCAGTTTTGGGCATAATTTCATTAAATATAGAAAACATTAAATAACTTTAGAAGCCCAAGACCATGGATTAGTTGTTAACACAGTTTTGTTTTTCTTCCCATCTACAAACATTTAAATACATCAATAACAAGGTAAGCAGTATAATTAAACCTGAATTGAGTTCTGTGCATAGAGCCAGAAAAAGGTATTTGAATCTTATCAGTTAGCTTTAAATCTGTTTGTCTGAAATATTGAGTGAAAAGGGTTTGAATGCAAGTTTAGCACTGCAATGAGCTTTAGACAGAATATTTGATATATCTGACTTCTGAAATTTCACTGAACTTTGATGGTGCTATTTCACGTAACCAGTCTACAAGATCTGGATTGTTCTTTTCTATGTAATTTTTTTTTTTTCAGTTTTCTGAATTTCTATGATCCAAACTGTCACCAAAAAAAAGAAAAAAAATCTAAACTTGTTTTTAATGCCAGCTATAAACAACTATGAAGCAAATGACTGAAGGGCTGTTTCAACTTCTCAGAAGTCAATGAGAGTCTTCCTACAGAATAGAGCAAAAGTCAGAAGAGTTGTTAAGTGTTGCAGATTAGTAATGGCCAGTTTCTTATCTGGCTAAGCCACTAATCTTATTTCAGTGTTATTCATAGGGCTTTGCATGCTGAAATATCTTCCTTATTACATAAGATGCAATGACTATGCTATACCCCTTGAGTATTTCTGTATTTCCCTTAGAAAAATCAGTGTTTGGAAGTAGTCCTGGGTTTAATTAATTGTTTTGCCTTTTCTGCTCAGCCCATACTCTCCATAAGGTAAGTAGTAATTTACACAGCATTTATTGACTCAGCTTTTTTCATGTTTAGAGCTAAAGTTTTAATTATTTTCCTCTTCTTATTTAAAATCACATTTGCTAATTAAACTCTCCTTTAGAGAGCAAATCTTGACAAATATCCTATGACAGAGCATATGAAAGTCATCGATATTTCAGTAAAACAATCTAATAAAACAATAATTGACTAAAACAAGTGTCATGACAGAAAACAGAAAAGAACATTATTCAATTAGGTCTTATCACAACATCCTTAGTTTAAAACCCTCTTAATTTTACCAGCAAGTCTTCACCTATTGTACTTGACAGGATCACAATGAATTTTCATACTTGGATTCTGCAACCTGCCTTCTAGGAAAAATCTATGCCTCTTCTCTGCTAAATTGTAGAACTTTAGGAGGCAAGAAAGGGCATCCCACTGCCTATGCTGCTGTCAGCTCCTCTCCCCAGCACCGAGAATCTTTCTGGCTCTCAGGCATTAAGATCCAACAGATGCTCAGAGAAAGAACTCAGCATCTGTCTAAGTCTAAGCTACAAGGGCAGTTAGCACTGCTTTAGTAGCTGTGACCTTTGAGTGGGTACTTCATATGTTAGGGGAACTGTGAGAACAAGGCAACTTTTACTAAAGATGAGTTCAGGTCCCTGAAGTATGGGGAAAACATATTTTAGTTAAAGTACGGAATATGTGAAACCTTTGTTTGCTCAAACTGCAAAAAACCTGAAGAGCAGTTAAGAAAGAAAACCATAAATCTGAGGGAAAATAACTACAAAAATAGTCTATGAAAATATCTGATGACAAAACTAATTTGACTGATGGTAAAAACTTTAGTAAAGTAAAAACTTGCTTTAGCAAGTTTAAAAACACGGGTTATAACCTTTTTTCTTGAAAAATACAGTTTATGAAAAGCCTGCAGAACACCTTTTATATTGAAAAATATTATCAGCAAAGCAAGTTTGGAATAAAAATATTGCAGAGAGCTTCACAAGTTGAAAACAACAGCTAACTTTTAGTTTTTGTAATAAGGATAAATTTTGCAAAATAATCCTTATGATGAGATTAGTTCACTAGATTATTTTTGTGTAATAAAGTATTCAATGTATCTCTTTGAAATATATATCAATTCTTTTCAACCTAATACTAGCTAGACACTGTGCTTCTAACACTCAAATGAACTAAAGGTTAATCCTGTTATTGCTGATTAAAAGGTTCATGTGAAATCTTAAAAACTGAGAGAAGCCATGACTATGGCATTGCTACAAGAATAAGGCAGCAGATTTCCTTCTGGGCATGATTATCCAAATCTTCATGTGTTGGAGATTTTTACTGGCTCCAGCCCTTCTTGTGTCTTAGAAGTCTATTAATATTTCAGTAGACATACAATGTTGCCGCTGTAATGGCATCATCAGCTAATTCATTAATTCTGTTCTCACAATATTTTCTGTAACAGTATAAACAATTAGTGCAGTTGGTACAATGGTGGACAGAATTATAGTCAACCAGGTACAGGAGGCATGGTAAACAAGATCAATCAATGAAACTACTTCAATTGTGACAGTAGAAAATGCATCGTGAATAGAAAAGAGAGATGTTGTGTCAGTGGGAATGATGAAAATCTGTTTTTCCTCAGTAAATACCACACAAAATAACCCTTACATTTTTTCAGTCATAAAGAAGCCAAAAAGCTGAAAAATAGGAGGAAATAAAGTGGAAAATACTCAGCTAGTCCTAGTGTTTCAGAGGAAGCTCAACCAGCTGAGCAACAGAGGACTTGTGGAAGAAATATGGAGGAGGAAAAATTTGTGTCAACATCAAAAACTAACAACTATAACAAAGGCCTAGTAAAAACCACTAGTCAAAACCAAAGTATGCGTTATGTGATTTTCATGAAATTATGATGTGGGCCACTAAAGAGAGGATTCAATGTAATGCCTGTGAAAGATTTGTCTTAAACATCTATGTGGGCAGTGAAAAACAATATATTACTCAACAAAGGATTGAAGTAGAAGTTGAGTGTACCTGCATGAATATAAGCATGCTTCCTAGTTTCAGACTTTCCCTTCCTCCAAGAGGGCTCCAAGGTGAACTGTGATGAAATAGAACGTGGATTTTAGAACATGCCCTGGGGGTATGATAGTATGGTGGGAAAAAGCAGCATGGAAGATAGACAACCAGGCTGTGATAGATACATAGCTGATTAATACCAACTCTACTAACATTGATTTTTCATGATATTGCAGAATCCAGATCAAAAGCAGACTCCCTTTGCTTCCATGAATCACTCAGTACTCTTTTTGCCTCACATGATTCCACACAAGCAGCGTAAGATTTTATATCCTCCTAATCAATGAGTTCTATCTAAAAACTGCACATAATGTGTTAGTGTCATTTTTATTCAATCTCTTAATAATTTGAGACATTGTATTTGTGTTAGTTGAATACAAAAATCTGGTAATCAAACCACCACAACAGTGATGAACATCTTCAATATGCAAAACCATATTAAATAATGATGTCTGTTTTTTTACAGGACATATCTCCTATCACCTCTCTGTAGTCTGGAACTATTATATTCATCACTAAATCACTAATTGACTTTCTAACACAGCTACATACAATTTTAAATTACGTTGGTCATATGAAGGAAATCATAAAAAGAAACTGGTATCATAAGTTCAGTGACATACAGATTAATGCTCACTTCACAGTCCGGAAAATTTGAAAATATGGATAAAGCCGACTTACTCCCATTTGCATAAATATTCCTTGGAACTCTTCTGCGTAAATCAGCACATTGTAATTACTGTATGTTGCAGCTGATTTCTCCTAAACNGAGGCTTAGAAGTGGGGGCACATGGACCAATGAAGCCGAGTTCGGTGAAGCAGAGTTCCAGGTGAGGCTGGGTTCCAGGGACTGCTGCTTCTGTGTGTATGGGGTGTTCTTGAGAGCTTCTCAGCTGGAATACTGTGTCCAGCGACCTCAAAAGTCTGCAGGGGAGGTANAAAAAAAAAAAAAGAGAGAAATGCTCCAAATTATACACTTAACAGCCAAAAAGAGCCAAGACATGCTATTTTGTTCTCAAGTGATTATTATGTGTATTTTTGATTGCAATAATATAGTACTTACATGAATTTTTACTTATCNAGCGGGGGTCGTGCTGGTTCCTGAATGAGCAGTGTTGAGAGGAGAGGCTCTGTCTCGCAAACATGATTACAGCATTATCTGCCTCCTCAGCTTATTATAGAACACACAGAGTTACATTGCGGAGAAGGAGAAGAAAAGAAAATATTTACTTTAGTAAGCATATTTGCTCTTACATATACATTTAATCTTCAAAATAGTTTTGAAATTATGGTTTATGCAAGTTTCATGCGGCTTTAAATCCCATATGGCTTTAAATCACAAAATCTACACAAAGACTATATTGTGGCTTTGTGATATATTTACAGGATGGCCAGGCTAAAATGATATGACCCCAAGTTGCTGTGATCCCAACATACCCCAGTATCCACAGCTTCCACATCTTTGCCTTGAGCTAACCTGCTCTGCTTAGCATACATTTGTTCCCATGGACTCAGATGTCAGGTCCAGCCTCTTTCTTTTTAAGGATTTTTTTGTGCATTCCTGACTTACAAAAAGATCAATTAGCTTGTATCCTGCTTAGATCCATTTTAACTCCTAACCTTATTTGCAATTCCATGCATTTGCTCAGGGAAAAAATATGGTATATTTTCCTTCTTCATCCTTGAAGTTTAAGCCCCTCATTGCATCATCTGTGGAACCTTGTATCACAACAATGCAGGTACAGGCATTGTGATTATTGTGAGCTGGGATAGCTCTGTAATTTAAAAATCTGAGTGATATAGGTACTCAAGGATTACAGTTCAGACATACTGAATACAAACGGCTCTGCAAAGTCTCAGTCTGGCATTGGGCTAGGTAAGTACACCTAGCCAAAAGCAAGCAGGAACCTGCCCAGACATTTGCATGTCTCTGCTATGCTCTAGCTTAGGGCAATTGTAGGGAAATACCTCATCTTGTTTAGTGTCTTCATGCAAATCCATGGATATCTGAAAATTGTCGAAGACTTAAAACATACTACACTGCAATTTAGTGATGTTACTAAAAATCCTAATCTTCCTCCTGGGCACCAGTTCAAATAGTTTGATTTTCTCTAGGTGCAATTCCTTCGCTAGATTTCCACTAATAGTGACTTTGGATCTTTCTTGGAGAAAAGAGTAGACTTTTTGCTAATACTAGATATAGATAATATAAATTATGTGTACCCAAATTTGAAGTTTAAAAAGAAGTCTGGTTGAATTACAGAATATGAAGAGTTACCTCAGAGAATGATGATAATTAGCATAAATGTTATTAAACTTAAAAATACAATCCATGCTGAAAAGAAGTTTAAAAGCCTTATGAAAAACTACAAGCATATAAAGTCATGTAATGAAAATAAAAAGTACCTTTCCTAGGCTGATAATAGAATCAAAAAACTGGAATGTTGTTGTGGGTTGAAAATGAAAGTTCCTAGAGCTAAACCTGTTTTTCCCTTCCCCCATCTTTCTCCTCTCTTTTTAGAAATGAGGCGAGGGCTTTCTCGGGCTTTTTGGTGGTTTTTTGAGGGTTTTTGGGAGGGGAGGGAGAGCAGGGCTGTTTTGAGCTGTCTTTCCTGTATGTTTGAGGTGGGTCGCCATGGCGACAGCAGCGGGCGCTGGTGGGGCCTCTCCATCCCGGTGTGGGCCCGCCGGCTCCGGCACGGCTGGGGACAGGGTCAGTCCCTGCCTCAGCTGCGTCTCCTGCGCGTCCGTGTCCTCCGTGCGCAGCCGCTGCCTTCCTCGTTCCTAGCCTGGTGCCCCCTGCGTGACTGCGCTCAGGTGCGATGCTGGCGGTGGTGCGGGGGGCCGGCAGGTACAGCGAGGCTCAGGTCCCGGCTGTGGCAGTGGTGCGCCCGCTGTGGCCTGGCAGTTTTCCCAGCACAGCGGGCGGGGGTGCCTCCATCTCCTCTCCGGTGGCGGCAGCGGCGGCAGTCCCGGCTTGAGCCTGACTGGCACTATGCACATGCGTAGTGAGTCTCCCGTGCACATGGAGTAGAACAGAGCTGTCAGTGGCCCCCTCAGAGCTGAGGAGCTGCTGCGGCAAACGGCCTGGGCTGGTGTGAGTCAGGGTGGCCCAGTGGTGGTGCCAGGACCCCACAGGACATCAGGCAGGGCCACGGGCAACCCGCATCCTCTGGCCTGGGGTTGGCCACATGGTGCTGTGCTGCCATTTTGGCTCATAGTGGAACCTCTCGCTAGGGGCAGTTCTCAGGCACTGAACGTCCAATCCGAGGGGCGACTCGCACTCGGGAAAGGCTCCACGGCTGCGTGAGATTGGTCCCCTATAAAAGGGTCAGTGCAGCAGCCATCTTTCTCTTTTGGGACTGGAGCTGGTTGGGACAACATCTCTGCTCATCGTCAGCGCCGGGTGTTTCAGCCGTGTGGGCTAAACGGTGGCTCTAGGGACAGCAGCACCGGCTAAAGACCACATGGTTCCATCAGCGGTGGTAATTCCTTCGGGGAAAGGGAGGGTAGGGGCTGGGGTCCTCTAATTTTCTGGTGTCTCTCAAGAGCCTCCAGCATAGACCCAGCACTACCCTAGCATTTTTCCCCATCAGCTGCTGGCCCCAGAAGAGATTAATTTGTCTGTCTTTGCGTTTTTATTGTCGGTTTTCTGTGTGTGTAAAATAAAACTTGTTATTTATGTTGGGTTTTTTTGGTGTTTGTTGCTTCTATTGGATCTCTCTTGTCTTCTAGTGGTGAAATCACGACAAATGTATTGTATTCGAAGTCTGACAGTAACATCACATATTAAAGATAATCCTGTCCTTTACAATGATACTTCATGCACGGGAGAACTGTGAATGAGCTATCTTTTTTTCACTTCTTAAGTGAAGCAAAAACATTATGAGAGCCAAATAACAATATTTACTATATGGTAGCCAAGCTGCTAGAATAGAAAAAATTACGAAAATATAATGTATGCTTTCTATAATAAATAAGATTATTCCAAACAAATTTAAACATATTAATGACTGTATAAAATTCCAATCACTGTTTGTAGCACCTTCTAAACAAAATATTATTGCATTTTTAGTCCAATGGGTATCTGATGATAAGGCAGGGTTATACAGTCTTTGGGAATCAAGAATTTCACAGGCTTCAAGGAATAAAGTTGAAAGATTACTTTAGTTAATATGTTGACTTGCTTCTAATTTCATATTATGGACCAAATTTCAAATTCCTGTTTCTTGTTTGTTCTAAAAATGGAATTATTTCCTCTCCTATCCAGCTTCTCCCAAAATCAGTAAGTGTCTTGTCTTAAACTTGTCAAGGCAGAATCTCCACATTTTCTACTTTTAGAAAATATTACATTTTTCCAGTGTATAAATAGGGGAAGCAGTTTCAGGCTGAGCATTTCTCTACCTCTTCACTAGAAATCTAGGGTCTCTTCTTTATGAACAGATGCCCAACAGACAAAAGCAAAGCTGCAAGGTTAAACATTATGTGTTTGGAAACCATGTATCAGGGGATACCTCAGGTTGTGTACAGGCTATTGTCTCCTGCATCTCAATATCACTCATATTTAGGTACAATAACCTCCAAACCCAGAAGTATAGTAAGACAGGTGGGAACCTTACAGCTGCATGCATTCAACTGTGAACAGCAGTATTGTTACAGTCTCTAGCACTATTATTAAAAAGCTGGATTTGAAAGCAGTGGTTTCTGGATCTGGATAAAAACCTGGTGTATGCTGCACCTTGATGTGGATGGCTGCTGTCCATCTATTACTGTCTTTCTGAAGTGACCTGATTTCCTTTAAATAAAAAACTGGGCATACAGATTTTCTGTAAAAAGTCACTTCTGTCCTATTCAAACTATGGAGAGAAAGTGTAATGCGGGATGCTCATAAGGCTTCCTTAGAAGACAGGCGCAGGCTTTTTGTTTTGTCAAAACTACAAAGCTATTTTCACAAGTAAGACTTTTACCTGCAATTGAGTTTGGTTAAAAGTATACTTTTATTGCAGTACATGACATGCAGAACCAAATCTCCTCACAAACAGATTGCATAGGAGATCAAAGAAGCTTGTGAACCGATGGAAAGAAGAACAGAAATTACTAAATAACCTTTCACTGGCTTCTGAACTTGTTACTTCTTCACATGCTTGTCAGATGAAAGGTACAACATTGCCTTGATTGTAATTGACCAAACTCCTAATTTTGGTGCAGAAAAACTCTCCAAGGGAAGAAGAGATATTTGCAGTCCATGTCAATACCTCTTATCGGGCAGCTCATGTCACAAGCTTGTTCTTGTCTAGGGAACCTGAAGTACAGAATACTTCATCTTAGCTTTAATATCAAAATATTATTTAAATATACCTTTCTATGACACAGTTAAATCATAGTTCTCTTATGCTTGCTACTTAGAGTGCTAAACATCCCTTTAAATACCCTTTAAAATATTACAAAACACCATGCAGTACATTGTCAGGTGGAAGAACAGCTAGTATCTCTATATGGCCAGAAGCAGTGGGTATTTAACACATCTAGAACATAAATTATTTGAACATGATAAAGTTAGAAAACTTACAAGAAATTATCCTGTGAGATTTTGCATGTGTCAGTAAATGAAGTTTAGGCAATCTAAAAAAATTTGCATTACTTTCTGACAAGGCCTTTTGAGACCATAAATTTATTATCATTTTTTGAGACTACAGCTAGAAATCTTTTCACAGGG
Organism: Neodrepanis coruscans; assembly: GCA_013400695.1. Lineage (NCBI taxonomy): Eukaryota > Metazoa > Chordata > Aves > Passeriformes > Philepittidae > Neodrepanis > Neodrepanis coruscans. Next base: position 37,655 of record VYZS01009769.1, on the reverse strand, counting down.
ATAATATGCTAATCCTTTTCATACCCAATTTCATCATCGTTTACATCAGATCTTAGTCTGCTACACCTGTAAGTCTAAATCAGACCTTTGATTTTTAGCCAGTTTGGCCATAAAAATTAGACCATTATCTCACCTTAAAATAAGGTTCATGTTAATTTCTTTATATTTAATCATTATGTCCAACAGCTTTGCTTCAGTTAATTATTTCAAAATTTTGTACCCAGCATGTCACATAAATGCTGTTAACCCAGGATAGTTTTAATGTTACATTACATTTTGTCTTTATTCATTTGGGGAAATCCAGAGTAATTGTGGATTTTCAAATGTTTATACAATCCAGACTAAATTTCTAATCATAATCACCACAATAATATGGAACTTCCATATTATTCTAATGAAACACAGTTTAAATCAAGAAAGTCAGAACAGGGGAACCTGGAGGAGGTAAATCAGGCCTTTCTTCCATATATTTTATTGAAATTGTGTCTCAAAAGGTTATTAGATAAAAGTCTTAACTTTTTGAGTGCTGAGGAAAGGAAATCTTTATTTTATCCTTAGCAAACTAGAGATAAAATACAAGTTAGTTATTGTCCTGTGAAAACAGGACAACTTCAAAGCCTCAAGTGAAGGATATTTCGCTGAACGTTTAGGATTTTACTGGAATGCGTCTGGTACAAACTCAGCAAGCCCTCAAACTACAAAATTCTTGCACCACTAGTTATAAAACAGAATTACAGCACGAGCAATCACTAGAGAAAACAGACAAGAAAGTAAAAGGAATTTTGCAAACGTGGAAAAAAAATCTGTTGAAGAGAATAAATAAACCTGTTCCTTCACAACAGCGTTTTTTAAAAAAAGAACCATCACACTGTAGCTATTTCATACTCTAATCTTCAATTTCATAAAGAACCTAGCCTAGAAATCGTATCACTATACTTTTCAGAGATCTCAACACAAGTGATACTACTATACAGAAGAAAAATCTAACTTTCTCTTGTCAAGTCTATGTCAAAAAAATCCCAAGCTCAGTTCTCTGTCTTGTCTATAGTCCAATACTGTCCTTGTAAAAGAATTTCATAACCACACTAGAATGCAGATTTGCCTAAATTATGATCTCTTTCTTGATTTAGAATAAAGAGATGTACAGTCTTCCTGTAGTCATGGCAGTTTAATGTGAAGATATACCCCAAACCCAGCAGAATTTACACTGCATTTAGATAGTCTTTTTTCATTCACAGGTCTCTGAACTTGCCAAGGGGAACATCTTGACAATTTCACTTTGCAGATGGGCTAGTCAAGGTATATAAGGACAACTTGAGTAGTCCACTAATGTTAAGCAAGCTGGAGGCAGTTTTAGCTAACAGAGTTTTCTTAATTTCCTTGAGCTCCTATTACTGGTTCTTGCTCCTCTTTACATCTTATACACAGAATTAACATACAGAATTAACAAGGTTGGAAAAGACCATAGGGATCATCAAGTCCAATCTATTACCTAACTTAAAAACGTACCCAACACTCCCATCATCTAAAGTCACTAAGTACACCATGCAACCTTTCCTTAAACACATTCAGGGATGGTGACTCCACCACCTCCCTGGGCAGCCTATTCCAATGGGAAATCACTTGCTCTGTGAAAAAGTCTTTCCTAACAGCCAGCCTAAACCTCCCCTGATGCAGCCTAAGACTGTGTCCTCTCATTCTGTCACTGGGGACCTGAGAGAAGAGACCAACCTCTGCCTGGCTACAACCTTGCTTAAGGCAGTTCTAGAGAGCAATAACATCTCCCCTAAGCCTCCTCTTCACCAGGCTAAACAGCCCCAGCTCCCTCAGTCATTCCCCACAAGGCTTGTACTCCAGCCCCTTGACCACCCTCATTGCTTTTCTCTGAACACATTCCAGCAACTCAACATCCTTCCTAAACTGGGGGGCCAAGAACTGGACAGAGTACTCAAGTTGCAGCCTAACCAATGCCAAGTATAGGGGAAGAATAACTTCCCTAGTCCTACTGGTGACACTATTCCTGATACAAGCCAAGATGCCACTGGCCTTCTTGGCCGCCTGGACACACTGCTGGTTCATGTTCGGTCTCCTATCAGCTAGCACTCCCAAGTCCCTCTCCGCCTGGCCTCTCTCCAGCCGCTCCGTCCCCAGCCTATAGCTCTGCATGGGGTTATTGTGACCAAAGCATAAAACCCGGCACTCAGATTTATTAAACNGGTCTTCCTTCTCCTTATAGATGAGTGCCACATTAGCCAACTTCCAATAATCTGGGACCTCTCCAGTAAGTCAAGACTGTTGAAAAACAATAGAAAGAGGCTTAGCAAGCACATCTGCCAGCTCTCTCAACAAACTTGGATGGATCTCATCAGGTCCCATAGACTTATGAGGATCTAGGTGGGTCAGTAGATCCTTAACATCTTCCTCCTGGATCACAGTGGAGCTATACTGTTCCCTGTCCAGAACTACCAGTTTAAGAGACCACTTTTCCTGTAGACAATCAGTTTTCCTAATAAAAATAGAGGCAAAGAAGGTTTTGAGTACCCCTGTCTTTTCCTCATCTTCAGTAACTTCAGTATATTTCCCTCCTCATCTAATAAAGAATGGAGATTTTCCCTGTATCTTTTTTTACCTCTGGCGGAAGCTAAAGGGGGAACCCACGTGGCTTCCCCTGCACTCCCTTGCCATCAGGATGGGACTGGATCTGCCTTTCCCCAGCGCTGCCCACGTCAATCATGCAGCCCAGACTACGGGCCCACCAAGGTGAGTCCACCCTGCTCCTAGCTGTCTGCCAACGTCCCCGGTACAGTCTTAGTGCCCTTAAGGCCGCCTTGCCCCCGCCAATACCCATGGCCACTGTGCCTCTCGCAATCAGAGCCTAGAGCTGCTTCAGGGCCCTTCTCAGGCCCTTGTGCACACTTACACACCCACTGCCGGCACACTACACACTGCACACACTACCACAAAACTCACGAAACCACCAGAGATGGGTTGCAATCAGTCTATAAACCACTGAGCACTCTCAAACAACTTTCCCTTTGTTGACAACTAAGGGCTGAGCCCAAAGCTCCTGGCACATGTGACGTGTCTGTCCGTGACTTATTGCAACAGACTCTATCTACATTCCTTACATACCTGATTTGCCGCTCTGTGGGTCTTGTCTGGTCCCCGTGGAGAGGGTCAGGGGAGGGAGGGAAATCCCCCTTCGAGAAGGTCTTGGCAGGCGCCCGGGGGTTTGCCGTCCAACTGCCGTCCACAGAAATCAGAGAGGTCCCATCTGGGGTGCCAAAACTGACTTGGAGATAACCACTCTCAGAACTTGGTCAGCATTTTGAGTCAGCATTTTTATTCAGCGTGCTGGCAGAGACCATACAGAATTCAAAAATCCCTCCTCGAACCACGCGGTTCCTGAAACTTTATATGCCTTTCCATGGTAGGTGTTCTGTGTTACATGAATGGTTCCCGGTCCAAGATCCCTCCCCACTCTCTGTCCCAACTCTCCCATCCCATAAGTCAGGTAGGACAGGAGCGGGGCTGAGCATCTTTCTCTTCCCTTTCCCCAGTGGTGATGCTGAGGTGTTGCATGGCAACCAGTCAGCAAGAAAACATGTTTTTCACTTAGGGATCTTGGGCTGTTTTACTAACTGCTATCTCTAAGCTACATGTATTGTCTACTTCTAATGCCCTTATTTGCTACCTTATCTATAATTCCTACAGGCATTTCGCTCGTGTTAGCCCTGTTCTTCTCCAATTCTGTTGCCTAATTCCTTAAAGCCTTCTCTAAATCCCAGAATGATTTCTTTTAAGCCCAACTCATTCTGGGACTACCAGGAGACTCAGGCATTCCCTGCAGTCCCTGCAGTCAGAAGTTTGGACAGCAGCATCCCTAAGCAGGGGAACTGTTTGAGCAAGCACACTCCTTTTAGCAATGGCTTTTGATTGTTTGTTTACCATTGTTGGTGAGGGGAATGAGACAAGGAAAAAGAAAACCAAAAAAGACAACTACACCTACCAAAATGATGTCTGCAGCCATACCTGCTCGCCCTGCCTGTGTGAACTGCTGTGCAAACTGCCTCTCTACAATTGCCTCTCTATGATCCTGTTAGCCTACTCCTGTTCACTGCGCCCCAGGTCATCGTGCTCACTAAAAGCCCCAAGCCTTAAATACAAGAAGACTAGTGGAGTTAAAGCCTGCCCTCAGCCCACTGGGAAGCCTCAGCAAGGACTGGCTGCTCCCTCTGCTAGCCTGTGACTTGAAAAGTGGAGTTAAAGCCCTCCCTCAGCCCACTGGGAAGCCTCGGTGAGGACTAAAATGGACTTAAATGGTTATGTGCTCTCCCCAAACAACTGTATGAAGAAAGATGGAAAAGTTCTCCCTTTTACACTTTACAAATTATAAATTTGTAGAACTTATATCAGCTATGTCTACTTTACTAATGAAAAGGTGCTTTTTATAGTGGGAAGCATTTTGTCTTATTTTACAAAAATATATTCAATATTTATAATAATACAATTTAAGTTATAGTCACATTCTGATCCAAAGTTGCAGACCACCTATTTTTATAGTAATTCAGAGTTCTGAAAGATATATGTATTTAGCAGAATATTCAAGCAATTCCTCAAATAATTTTCAGCCTTCAGTTACAGAAAGACACTTATATAGGCTAGGAACAAAGAAATTTATGCAGTGGTTTCAATTTTACTCTGCTAGATAATGCTATAACACTCCATACATCACAGACCCAGCTTTCAACAAAATCTCATGAGCTTAAATTAGACTTTTGCTTTTCTACCTAAGATCTTAACCTTCCACTGTCAGCAAAGATAATTGCTTAAAGCCAAAGACAGATAAAAAATTAGCCTATAAGCATTTAAAAAATGTTTTTAATACATTTATAAGCTAGAAAAAGCTCTGACAATACTTGTCCTTGATCATGGTAACTGATTATCAGAAAGGAAAAACACAACATTTTGCTGTTCTTCAGGGCTGATGAACTTTATGTAGGAAAATATAATTCCTAATGTATTAGAGTATTTACTTAGTTCCTTACAGTTATTACAAACAAAATTATGTGCAATAGCTTACAGGAAAGCACAATCTGGTTTCTCTTTTCCTTCAAAACCTGAAAATGTACCTTCTATTCCTTCAGTTTTGTCAAAGGCTTTTGCCTGTTCTTAACTTCCTCTTATTTGTAATGAGCCTGATAATTGTGCTTTAATCCACACAGATAGTTACTGCACTCATGTAAAGACTAGCCAAAACTAACGAGGAGGCTATGGGAAGATGTCTTCATATTTGTATACACTTTTTCCTGGATCTCTGGTAGAAAAGAGATCAAAGCACATTCAGATGTTTTCATCCTCTCACAAACAAATACTTCAAATTATTATTCTATGACTATAGAGGAATCAGTATTATTTTTCCAATTAATTTCTTCACTCTCTGTAAAAGAGCCTATTTAAATATTTAAAGGTACAGTAATTCAGTGCATTGGTTCAATTCCCTTCCTTTCCACAAATTTTTTGAGCTTTGATAAACTATCAGTGGTCAAATTTTCAAAAGTATCACATCAGATTAGTTTAGACCCATATGTGATAATGCTTACATTTTACCTTTTCATTTAATGCCCAGGCTACTTAGACGCCTAGCTGCTCCTATATAAGGTTAGTCTTTGGCTAACCTTACGCAGTAATGTGCTATGTAAAAACCTGATCCTATACAAGTTACCACTCTGTCAGTGTCACACAAACAAATGTGATCTTGCAGCTCAGTGTTGCCACCCACAGTCCAGCATCTTTATTTAGATCACAGAAGGAGTTTGACTTGAGCTAGTAAGTCCACCATGGTTCAGTGACTGCATTTCACAGCTCTTGTTCAACTTCTGCCATGTCTGCCACAGCACCAACAGAGAATACGGGAGAGTTGGGGTGACATTAATGTTAAGCGAAAATGTCTGTATGGTTCAAGCATAGATACCTTATGGACTGACTAACTGACTGAAAAATTTTGTCTGAGCATAAGATGAAACCTTTGTGTTGACAAAAGAAATGAAGTAAACATGCAAAAGCACTCTTAGAGAATGGATGCGTATAGAATATAACAATAGCTGTCAACGTTAATGTGTTGGTGTTTGACGTGACAGATAAACAGTAAACGTAACAACTCATTAATTCATATCATTTTAATAGAGATGAAAATGAATAGAATATTAAACATAGAGTAGAAAAAATGTATCCAAGATCCTTTGGACAAGTAATTGCAACCAATTAAAAGAGAATTATCTTTCTAAAATACTCCTGCCATTAGATTATCTAAAGTCACTTATGCAAAGTTTGAGTACATGTTAGTTCATCATCATTGTGGTTCAAGACACTTCCAGTCTCCAGTTCATATCAAAGGATGGAAAAAAATCTAGGGCCTTTTAGTCATACACACAAGCACATCATACATACATGTTAATATAACATACTGTACCTTACATAAAGCCTAGTGATCTGATAAAACCCATCTGAGATTTACACCATGGAATTGATGCTAGCATAAACTGTTTTACACCTGCAGTTTGTCTCTGTTTTCTTCCTTCTATTTAATCTGCTCATGCTAGTAATAGCTAAAATTTACAGTCAGAAAATATTAGAAAAAACTCCAGAACACCACAGAGTACTAAGTCCATATTACTTACAGCTGGGTGCAATGTGCCACTGTTTCAGATATTCATTAAAAAAGGTCAACAGAGTTGTCATCAGGTAAGTTAATCTGTTGAAAACAGTGAAACACCAGGAAACATTTCTAAGTCCATTAGAGCATAAGACACAAATCAGAGATCCTCAACTTGAGCAAGGCATGGCCTCAAAATCCAAAAGCTTCTAAAATATGTGTAAAATATATCCAACAAAATTTAACTTCAGAAAAAAACTCAGTCTTCGAGAAAAGCACATATTTAATGCAACATAAATGCTAGACCGAAGAACTGAGAGCAGTTACCTGTCATTGCAAATGTTTTGCTTAATCAGTAGCTCCTTTTTTTCTTTATTCTCACATTGCAACACATTGATAAATCTTCCTAGAATGAAGCTTACTAAGCTTAAGCAAGGATGAAGAAACAAAAGTATCATCATCAAGCACAGCTGTAACAATATTCATACTACAAGTCATTGCAATAATATAGTTCTTAAAATTACTATTATTATTATTACACATACTGGCAAAATAATAAACAAAAATGTACCAAGAATCTCAGATGACTGACTATAAGTGACTATAAGTCTGTTTTTATGTACTATACAATCGTTTTGCTTCTGCTGGGAGCAATTCAATGACTTCTGCTTCATAGATGAGAAAAAATGCCAAATATTTATAATAAAATCACTAAGTATAGTAGTATTTCAATGTATAACTAAACTGCTATCAGTATCATGGCATCCAAGTAGCATAAAAACTATACTGATATCAAATAATAGCAAAACCTGAATCTGCTCTCATTCTTCAACTAAAAGATTTTTCCTAGCTTGCTTTTAGGATAACATATTAGTGTTACAAGTTGTGTGTTGTATAAACTTGACCACATATGAGAGGCCAAAAAAAGCTAAAATTCTGTGCCATAGGTAGTCCTTATCTGAGCTTTGTGATTGTTGGCTACAAGGCAAAAGCCTTCAAATAACATGTTGGAAAAAAGACTCGAAAGTGGAAATATGATGGTGATTTAACAGCAACTACATCTCAGCAATGTGGTGATTCCCACATAGGTTCACAGAGATAAATATGGTCTCATGTTTTTCACTGGTAGCCACTTTAATATTTGAAGATAATGCTAAGTGGGAAAGGGACAAATTAGGAAATTTCTGTACTTTGATAGAGGGAGTGGTACAAGTCTGTAACAAGTGAAGAAGAGAACACCTGCTCTGACCCTCATTTGCACGGAGTCTGTGGAAGCAGGTTCTGGGGAACAAAGGACATCTTTAGTGTATTATCAATTTGGCATGACCTCACTGCTAACATTCCGTGATTAGTTTTGCAAGTTCTGGCAGAAACAGACTAGAAGAAGCAAAAATAGTAATAAAAAAATGAGACAAATCTGCTCCTGTCCGACTCCTAAACTCTACTGTGCCACTAACATTTGCAGAGCCCCTCTAAGGCTGCATGTCTGTTTTTTGAGGGTTGGAGAGGAAGGGGTTTAAGGGAGGAATAAGTGGGGACTTAAATGAAATACTAGCAAAGATAAAATATTACCAAGTCTAGAATAGTGTCATTTAGAAATATTTCTTATATGCAGGAGTAATTAGGCATTACCAGTAAATTAAATAGCAATAATAATGATACATAACAGCAGAGAATCGGGTAACTCCTTCAATAGGCGTTGAGAGTAGCATGCTAATGAGCCTACAGCATGATATAAGCATGCTGAATCTGATTGATCATACACATGATCATCTTGCAAAGATAGTTTATCACTGTTGCATCAGTAAGTTCCCTCAGAGCAAAGAACAAAACTTGGGG